>BEXV01000007.1:108177-127901 GCA_003118195.1 Hemicentrotus pulcherrimus | reverse complement strand
GGGGGGGGGGGACTATAGCCTAAATTGGTGCACATTCTCTTTAAATTCTTCTCTGTATACTTAAGTTATGCCAGATTGGCAGCCCCCCTCACGATTGTTACTTTGAGTATTTGATCTGGTTTGAAATGGAGAGGGAGCAATCTCTAATGTGAAAAGACCTGACCTGCAATCAAAAATTCTTTTCTTTAAAAAAGTGTCCAAATGTTTATCAAAGTGATTAGGATTCCAAAAGATGAAAATGATAAAATGAAGTTCTTTAATCTCATTTGCTGTGAGAACTTGTCGTGTTAAAATGTTTTAAGAACTACATGTATATTAAAGCTGAATAATAATATCTAGTGGAGAATAATGACGTTTGTCAAAAGATATCTCCATAAAAGCTCGTACTATTGGCGTAATCTCTCTCGTAATCTCCCCCTCTCTCCCTCTCTCTCTCTCTCTTTCTCTCCCCCTTTTCCCTCTCTATATCCCTCCCTTCGTTGTTTGATTACAGGTGATGAATGGTTTCGATGGAATGGACTTCTTTTTCATCCTGTACAACATCTTGTGTTTGGTCATTAATGTAAGTCCATCGGTTAATAATTATATTGATCACTTTTCTTTTAGCATAAGATTGCTCATTTTTATTATCATAAATAATATATCAATATGCAGGTATTAGTGATATATATATTTTTGTACCGATGCTGATTATGTCTCACAATTACCACGTATGTCAACATAGTGGAGAAAAGTCTTTGACATGTTTTGATCTGTAATGAATAGAAATAATAATGAAGTAGCATTCAAAGCAATCAGCCATTTACCAGCCGAATCGTTTAAGTTTGTGATAAACGCCAATAAGGAACAAAACAATTAACATTTAACGGATTATAAGATTCAGACTCTGAGTAATAAAACGCTTATATTTACATTTTATTTCTCTGTTTTAATTTCTGTTTAGATCCTGTGCGTAGTTTGTGTAACGTCATACTATCAGGTGTCACGTGACAGCTACGACGCCGCCGCTCCCGCCGCTAATTACGCATAGACCTCACCATTAGGCCTTGACAAAGATGTTGTATTGCCCTTTAGGTGCCAGAACTTTGGTCGGTCGTTCGAAAAAGAATAACAATTCTCTCTCCCTCTTTGGGCTGATATTTCCCATTTTTGAATGCTTTAATATTTTTTTAACTCTAAAAACTTTTTTTTTTTAAAGCCGACTGTAGATTTCAAGATTTTTGATCGGTCGCAAAAGGCAATACAACATCTTTTCTTTTTAGGCCTTTTCAAAGCCTCAATGTCAGACTCGGATCCTCTTCCGGAATGTTTATTTCATTGGAATCTCTTTTTGTTTATGTCGAGGAAGCCCTGAGCAGTGATAAATTTTGATTATTCTCACTGTTACAAAATATTATTATGAAAATACTTGAAATATGACAAATCAGATAATGTCATAATTGTATACTTGTAAGAAAATTTCCTGATAAGGTATGGCCTTAAACAGAGATTAAGCAGTACTCGTATAATCACTTTTACTGTGTGATAATTTGATTTTAAATTGTTAGAAACTGGTTAAGAGTCATCCCCCCCCCCCCCCCCCCCCGATTCCGCGTAGTGGACCTACACCATCATACTTCAACAACCGAGTAAGTGCTCCGCCAATGATTGGACTGCCGCTGCTGTATATGTGCAAAAAATTCATGAGCTCCCCCTTTTCAATCTTTCCGTTACCTGTAAAGATGGTGGTTGACCGTCAGTTTTATTGTCATTTTATAATTATTATTCATCTATTTATTCATTTTTGTTTGACGGGAGGGAGGGGAGAAGAATATGCCAGGAGAATATGATTGAGCATATGAATATGAATAAGGGGCGAACGAAACATCTACTTCAATACATCCGCAGTCGAATAAAGTGAAAATTAAGTGCCTGTCATTATTACTGTGATAATTACTTGTGACCAAACTTTTAATAATTCTTTTGATTAATTTTGTTTTGATTTTCAGTGCATTTTAAAAAAAAACCTGATATTTCGTAAAAATCATTTGATTTTGAGTTCATATTTTGTATTTTGGTTACTTCATATATTATATGCATTTCATTTTTACTCACTCAAATCGTTCATTCAAATAAAGATACTTCACTTAAAAATGATATCAAGAAAAGACCAGTTTCGAACAAACTACATGTATGAGAAAAATATCATGATGATTAAAATTAGCATCGACTAGCTGCTTACTGATTTTATGGGAAATTTTGGAGAAAATGGGTATTGGTTTATTAGTAAAATTGTAAGAATTATTATTCTTTGTCTTCGCCTTTTTGGAAACATAATTAGAAAGATCTGAATATGAAGATCTGTGTTTTTGAAGGAAAAAAATTTCTTGTTATTTGTTTTCCTTTGTTGTCTTACACTTTAAAGTGTACGTTTCCTAATCCTAAAATGCCTTTTGCAATCTTCCACTGTGCCCCTTTCTCACTGTCTCTCTCTGGCTCTGTCTGTCTATCTCGCTGTCTCTCTCTCTTTTCACACACACATGCACACACGCACGCACACACACACACACACACACACACACACACACACACATATCATCTCTATATATCTATGTGCAGAGGCGGCTGACCCAGGGGGGGGGGGCAGGGGGCACATGTGCCCCTCCACTTTTTCAAGTACCCAAAAAGTGCCCCCTTTTTCATAGGAAAAGTGCCCCTTTAACTTTGTAAGAAACGCCCCTTTTTACATAAAACGTGCCCCTATTACTTTTATATGTGCCTCTATTAATTTTTAAAATTGCCCCCTCCCCTTTCCACCATTATGTGCCCCTTTTATTTTAACACGAGTAACACAAGTTCCCAGTTTCCCTTGCAATAAGTATCTATTTTCCATTCAAATAATTGCCCTTTTTAATCTTTAGTAGGTGCCCCTTTTCGGGTGCGAGAAGCGCCCCTTTTCACTTTTGTTAAGCGCCTCCTTCACCCCTGATAATTGCCCTATTCAAATCTTAGAGTTGCCCCTTTTACTTTGACAATTGCCATTTTTCCTTTGTAAGAAGTGCCCCATGTCCCTTTTAATAACTACCTCTTTTTAACTCGGATAAGCACACCTTATATTTTCACATATGCCCCTTTCTTTTCATAAATGCCCCTTTTCATGTCTGGTAAATGGCCCTATTCAATTCTGAGAGATACTCGTTTTATTTTGACAAGTGCCCCCTTTTCCTCCTGTCCTGATAAGTGCTCTTTTTATCTCTAATAACGACCCCTTTTCCTTCCTACTAAATGCTCTTTTTCTTCATAGTATTCGCTTTTCATAAAAGCCCCCTTTCACCTCCAATAAATGGCCCTATCAAAATCTGATTAGTGCTCCTTTTCTTTCAACAAATGCACATTTCCCATTATTATTAGCGCCCCTTTTTCATTCTCATAAGTGCCTCTTTCATAGATGGTGTGTGTGTCCCTTTTCAGATGCGATAAGTGCCCCTTTTCACCTCTGATAAAGTTAACCTTTTTACCAATGATACGTGCCCCTTTTCCTTTCTTATGAGGAACCTATCACTTTTTCAGAAATGCCCCTATCAAAATCTGATGGTTGCCTCTTTTCCGTCGACAAATGCCCAATTACCATTCTCATAAGTGCCTTTTCATCCCTAGTGAGTGCCCCATTTTCACCTCTGATAATAACCCTTTGTACTTTGACACGTGCTCCTTTTATTTTCTAATAAGTGTCTTATCCCTTCGATAAGTGTCCCCTTTTCCTCTCATCATTTAACGTGCCCCCTAAAAGCGACTAAGAGCAATATCTCCCAAAACTCACTCGCTATTCTCGTTCACATTTATAGATGTTATAGTTATGTTTCTTATCAAAGGCCTTTTCTGTTATGAGAATGTTCTTATTTATAACCTGTTGAGGATTGGTTTTTTCCTCTTTATAAGATGTAGTTTTCACACTGCGACCTCACAAATCTTATATTTTTCCTCGCTCGCAAATGATTTTTTCGACCATCACATGCACCCAAATGCAAGGTATGATGCTAAAGCAATATTTTATACGATTTATAAAGAGAAACAAATATTGAAATCATCCCTGATATTGTACTCAAATTATAGGGGTGTATACCAATGTCTAAAAATTGTATATTTTCGCTTTGAGATTTCCCTTTGTAGGTGCCCTTTTTTGTTTCCAGAAAGTGCCCTTTTTGTTGGTGACCCCCCACTTTGGAAGTCGCTCCTCCGCCTCTGTCTGTGTGTCCCTGTTTCTAATCTACACTCTTCTCTTTCACCCTACTTCGTTTCTTTGATGATGATGATGGTGATGATGCAAGATGATGATGACGGTGATGACGATGATGATCAGATAATGACAATGTTAATGATGGTGATGATGATGATGATGTTCATGATAATGATGATGATGCTGATGATGATGGAGATTGTGTAGAAAATGAAGTAGACCATGATGAATAATGTCTTACATGGTAGATAAAATGTTTCATTTGCATTCTTATCAGATAACATAGAAAAAAAATGTAGAAAGCTTTGAACAACATTTTACAACTGTAACATGTATTATTCAAGTTAAACATAGACAAATACTTGAACGGTTTTGGTTCATTTTATGCATCTAATTACTAACGACAATTTGAACAATGCTTTGAAAATATTAGTTGGCGTTGCAGCTGGCAGTGCTCAAAATACAATCGAGAGCTGGCGCTGTTTAATTCAATATTTCGAGGAACGTCGAGCATCGACTCCTTGAACTGAGCAACGTGTATCACAAGATGCAGTCTTGAGCTTCGAAAACAAATCGTTCAGTCGTATAGATATTGACAGCCATCCTTGGGTATTGCGTAGCTGCTGCAAATGAAAATATGTTGCCCTAGTTTGAGGAATGCATTGCTTCTATAAAAAGCAAGGTCACACACAGTCACGACCATTTCAAACTTTTATGTCAAAGTATCAATCATATTATATCGGATGTTCATCGTGACTGTTTCCCTTCTGTGGTTCCAGAGTTGACATAAGAGAAACAAATTCCCATTATAGTCAACTAGTTAAGGAAACCAAGTCTCTCCAAGTATCAACATAGTTAATTTGAGTACCAGTTCCCTTTTAACACTCGCAACCCTCAATATCGACCTATCAGTGGCACAGGCTGCATGGTTCCGATCAAGAAGTAAAATCGTGATAATGCCACTATTTAATCATCCCAATCTTATATCATCGGGCACAGTTCCCTTTTCGTGTATTCAGACTTTCCAACCAGAATATGGGTATTCATAAAGTTCTCCAGACTTCTTCAGATAGAGTACTTCATTCCGACGAATAGTTACTGTTGATGCCTTCTTTCATCTTGTCAATGTTCGGCAAGCTTTTATCCTTGTCCGGCTGCGCACCTTCGGATTTTTCTCTCGACACAGCTGTAGATGACAAAACAAATATTTAAGACGTTTCAACAGTTTTTTATACGAAAGAATAAGGCTTTCACATTTCAGATAAAACATATTATGTGCCCCCTCCCCCTCNATTTCAGATAAAACATATTATGTGCCCCCCCCCCCTCCCACAAAAAAAAATACATATAAAACAACGTCTGGGATATGATTTACTTTTTAAAGTAGGTTATTTTTATCATAATGGGTGCTGTTAAATTTAATTTACACATAAACTACATTTTCGTCACCCTTTCGATTCGTTAGCTGATTGCAATTTTATGAAGAGTTTCCATAGTTGGAGGAGAGACCTACTGTACATAATTATATTGGCTTCCTCATTATAAAACAAAAATACATTTGTTAAATATGCAAGCGCCAATAAAATGTTAAATGGGCCAACAAGTATACAAAAGTCTATTTTGGGGACAATTAACGCCCTTCGGCCCTTGACTTTTTAGGTAGATTATAGGTATTGGCTCCCAATTTTTTGTCATTGTTTTGATGAAATGGAAAGAAACGTGCTTTTTACTTACGGTACTGACAGATATCACCAAACCAGTTCCGATAACACTTGCATTTCCCTGGTGCTATGCAACGACCGTGGTTGAAACAGTTATCCCTACATGATGCTGCAAGTTAGAAACGATGACAAGAAAGATTGAAAATAAAAAGAGATAAGTAGGCTAACTTAAGTCTTGGTTTCGTTTTTAAAGGGATATCTCACTTACTAAGCAGAGGCATAACTACTATACATATTATCATTATTGATCAATACATGATGCCCATTAATGTTCTTTTATAAAAGATTTTCAAAATACATTTCAAAAAGTTTGTTTTACTTCAGACGGAAATAAAACAATACTCAGTTTTCTTGATTAAAGCTACCAGTATCTTATTTCAACCAGGACCCTGTATTTCTTCGAATGATGTCAATATACATTTACATTAACATCAAAGGAAATAGCAGTGGATACCTAAATGGCAGATTTTTCCGCTGAATCCTTCTGGGCATGCGCAGAGTCCCGGCTTGATGCAGGTACCACCATTGTAGCAATGTGGGATACAAAGAGCTGTAGATAGACAGGAAATCGAATTTGAGAAAATGATGACTGTTAAATCTTTTTACTATTCAATTTTCAACTGCGATTGTCTTGAAATTAGATGATTCTCTAGAGATATGACACCTTCGTGGTCACAATGATTCAGTCACTATTTCTCTTTTCCCATTTCCACAATTATGTTGCTTAAATCACAGCTGATTAAATGATCCTCTACCTTGTACACGTGACGATTGCAATATTTCAAAAGAAAAGATCACATAAATCGCCTGAATCTCGATGATGTCCTCACTGAACTTAACATTCATGATTTGCAATGTTTAACTGATTATATGATCTAGATCAGTAAAGCAGTTATTTATTTATCTGACATAAGGTCAAACAGAAACCATGACGAAATGGGATGAAAGTAATAATTGTAATGTATTGAAATTAAATTATTGGTAGTAAAGAGTCATATTTATCAGGAGATGATTAAGGTGAACAAGGATGGAATAGATTAATGCACAATGTTGGAGTGTTTACATTTTGATTATGAATTTAATAGGTGGAAGAGAGGGAAATATGATGGGGAAAGAGTGAGTGGGTACATAGAGACGGGGAGAGAAAAGAAAGAGAGTAGGCGAGGGAAACTGAAAGAGAAAGAGAGAAGGGGTTAGAACAGCGGAACTATTAAAAGGGGAGAGGGGAATACGATTAAGAGAAAGAGTGAGTGGGTGGATAGAGATGAGGGGGAGAACAAAGAAAGAGAATAAGCGAGGGAAACAGAGAGAGTGAGAGAGTGAGAGAGAGAGAGAGAGAGAGAAGGAGGGAGAGAGGGGAAGGGGTATTAAAGAGGATTTATGGTGGAGTGTACAAAATGGGGGGGGGGGGGTAAAAGGTATATACATACGTTGTGAACATCGCAGACCGTAGTACCCCTCCTTACAATCACATCTCCCCTCTGGACTGCATACACCCCCCTCTAAACATGGCGGATGGCAGACTTCGATTGTGGATGTAGACACGCTCTCATCTTTCAAAAAAAAAGGGGAGGGGGAATGGGAACATTTGGGTAAACATGACATTTCTAAGGAAGCTACATTGATTAATATTAACATTTTAGCTTGATGAGGCCCCGATCGTGGATGATAATTGATAATGACAACTCTTTGTCACATGATCACAACAATTCCGTACCTTGGGGAAATTATCAATCCGTTATTGCTCAAACTTTCAATGACTTATTCCCTCTTATTATTCTGCCTTCATTAAAACCAAGTTAATATCAGGGTTGACATCCACTTTAAGAGGGTAAAGTCTATCCCCCGTGTCTATGAATAACCGAAAACGATGAAATCTTATCACAATCTACATTGAAACTTACATTTCTCGCATTCTTTTTCTATCTGGAAGTTGAGTGGCGATGCTTTAATGTCTTGGCCATCGTAGTTTTCAGTCTGAAACCGAAGACGAAAACTGACAAGAGCTGAGCCTACTCCTTTCCCAGTGCATGGAAACTCCACACTAAATACTGACAAAAGGAGAAGAAAAAGATTAAGAATCTCCACAATTTCAGCCTTATTTTAGATGATTTTTTTTTTAATCACTCAGTATAAAGCATCACTTGTTTGTACTTTGTTCCATTTTTCGCAATTTAATTCATATCACAAATCTGAAGAAAACAAAAAGAAAAAATAATCATGAATCAGATTGATTTACGATCTCACCTGTATGTCTGGATGGTACTCTGCCCTTGATTGGTATGCTAAAGACAGGGTAGCCTACAAGCTTCGGGTTGCTTGTAGTCACATCTTCAATGGAATAATGATACTATACGACAAGTGAAGAAAGTAAAGCAAAACAATGTTGTTAACACGAGTTTAAAAAAAATGCTTTTGTCCATAACAGCAAATAAATCATATTCACGAGAGTCGTTATTAATTGGTGATTCATGACTTCGTGGGATTAATTATAAGGAACTAACTTTATTGTGTTATGATAATTTGATGATTTAGATATATTATGCTAGAACTCTACATGGGTATCTCGTTATACAGTATAATGCCGATACATGCCAAACATTGACCTATAATGTCTATCTGTCATGTTAATTGGTCAGACTCTTCATTATTTCGTCTCATATTGATGTATAATAGATACATATTAAATACATTAAACACGGAGTGAACAATAGCAACAAAAGCGTTTTAATAACATAATATTAAAAAAGTCAAAAGAAATGTAAACACATTTACGGGCATCGTAAATACATGTAGACCAATATCTTAAAAAGGAGGGGGAGAAAATCAATGTACGTGATTAAGACAATGAATCAACCCCCTTCAGTCAAGTGCACATGAAGATATCATGTGATTTCCAGCGGAAGAGATGTTGTGATAAGAATTACGAATGTCTTCGACTATTTCCATTTATGAATAAATCGGAAATTATCAAGGCGAATCTGAATCTTGAGTAGCCATCAAAAGGGAAATGCATCAGTCAACAAAACCGATTAAAACCTCATTCGGATGACAATATAACGCAAATCTGAACAAATTTCCCCTTTCTAAATCTGTATCTGTTTTATATCTAATCCTTAAGACGTTTTGGACTGCAAGAGCATGACCCCCAAATCAGTCAGACGACATTTTCGATACGTACAAGAGGAAACAGTCAGCAGACGACACGGTTTGGGCGGGAAATGAGATGTTTCCACGCGTCAAGTTCACACGTAAGCTGTGATCATAACGCCGTCTGCGTTACCAGGCGTCCTATATACTTGTCAAAACATTTACAATTCTTATCCAATGCGGACAGGCGATGTTTCGAAACACTAAATTAGATAATTTTTCATGGACTAATGATTATTGTAACAAAAACTCGATTACAGATGTGTGCAGTTAGAAATGATTTCCCTTTCAGAAGAAGCAATTATGAATTGACATTGAAACATTGACAAATAACTCTTAAGGATTGAAAGGACGCGACGACACTTATTCTTTAATCGAGGAGATTTCCCATCTGAGTGCTTTCACCAAGAAAGAGAGGACCAATCTTCACTCATATGGTAAAAGTAAGAGTGTTTCTCTATATAGACTATAAATTTAACTGTGCTGCGAAAATCGGTCTTGTTTGATTATTTTATAATACTTTGTACAGTTAGCAAACATAATTATCTTTTTGATTCAATATCATCAACATTCGATTATTGCAGAATGAAGACAAAGACCATCACCCCACCCCCTTCTCAGTACATAAATAAAATCATGACTAACGACGGGCATGTTGAATGACTAGGGGGTGTTTCACAAAGATCCTAAGTTGAACTTATCTCTAAGTTGGACTTAACAATTATGGAAAGCCGTTAGCATCATTGAAAATATTTTGTAAAAGTTATTTCAATAGGCATAAAATGTTGATTCAAATCATTCATATTTTCGATTATCAAAGAGATTTCATGTTCTTCATGTGGAATTCATGAAATGTCTGAAATACTTCAGTTTTTGCTTTTGGAAATATTTAATTTTAAGGCCACAAATGGCTCTCCATAACTTTTAAGTCCAACTTACGTTAAGTTCGACTTAGGATCTTCGTGAAACACCCCCTGTTCATGCAGCTTGTTCTTATAACATACTCACATCATTCACCCCCTCGACTGAGAGTGGGTTAAAGGACAAACATTTTGCTTCACAAACATTACCTTCACAAACATTACCTTCATAAACATTACTGTGTCCCTCCAACCTCTCACCAATCAATCACATCAATAGGTGAGTGACCATGTTATAAAGCACGACAAGCACCGCCAACATTATAGTAAGCATTCCTCAACGTTCCTACGTTTAGGTTAAACAATTATTAGAGCAGATTTGATTGTCAAGTTTGTGGGTGTATTTATCGGGGGGAATTGGCAAGTAAACAAACGAATGCTGTAGACCCTTGTCATCCAATGTGAATGTCAATATTGTCAATTATAGTGTTTGATAAAGTACATTCTGTGATGATATGAATAACATGTTTTTACTATAATTCCTCATCGTTACTGTACGTAAACAGTGATGAGTTACAATGTTTCTTGATCCAAAATATTTAATGTAAAAAGAAAAACAACCATCAATTGATGATGAATAAACTTTGCAGTACCCTAGCCGTGCCCAATCATGTCAGAGATTGCAATGGTTTACTGTATATGAAGTTGCATTTTGGTCGCCATTATAATAAAGCGAAATGAAATGCCGAACAATATGTGGTAATATCGTGTAAAGTATGGGAATTTAAACAAACCGCGTTGCTCCAGGAAAAATGGGGACACGTGCACCTGAACCAAACGACGGAAAAAATGGAAAAGGAAAAATGAAGAGGGTAAAGTAAATATAAAAAGAAGACTGATCGACTTCACCGACATCCTTCCCCTTATCGAGACCAATGGCCTTAGTAATTCGCATTTCATTCACTGACTATAAGAACGGTCTCTGGTGTCCCCGCCCCTTATGGCGATGCCCCCTTAATCTCGTGACACACGCTACGCTATACCAAAACTAATAATGCAGACAAGCTTTGCTAGTATATCTGGAAAGTTTAAGGGTCGAGAGGGGAATAAAAACCCACTTTGCCAAATTGGCTATTTATACATCCCATCTCAATAACCCGATAAATAGAGGAACATTTCAAGTAAACTGGATTTGATTATAGAATTCCAACTGCTTCTACATGTTTTAAAGAATGTTAGAGTAATGAGTCACTCAAGAGGGCCACACGAAGGAAATTAAATAGATTTCTTGATTCACATTCAAGATGGTGCATTGCCCTGGCTCTGAATCGAAGTAATTGAGCTTACACAGAAGATTGAACTTGTTTGTAATGTTCGTGCAAATTGATTTACTCCTGCAATTCGAGGTGGAATTATCCCGGTGAAATTAGATTTATTGTCGGCAATGTGAAAAGGTATGCGATCGTGGACCTACAGGAGAGAAGGCACATGATGTGATTCGGTTCGATGTTTGCAGTTAACATCTAAAAGGCAGGAGAATTAAAGGCATGTACTAGTCAGACGATCGGAACATGTTCATAAAGCCCGTTGCGCACGAGGCGTCATTAATGTTTACTGACGCAAGACTGCGTCAGCAACTGACGCGCCATTTGAGTTCGTATTGTACACAAAGTGTTTGAAATATGAGAAATGCAAACACTGTGTTTAGGTATTTATGCCTACGCCAATCATCTCCACAGGCTTGATGAGCGTAGGTAATTAACGCAATTAGAATGAAACGGACGTACACTATAGGCGTCATTAGCTGACGTATAATATGTCTCCGTCAGAAACTAGAAATTTGGCCTTTAAATACCGCATAGTCACCATTCGAAAACAGAAAAAATATTATTGTAATATACATTATAGATACCATATGTTTCTAGACTTCCTGAATTGAAATAATGGGCACATGAGACATGAGATAAAAAGTGGGACTAGCTGAAAAACCCCTCCCCTCCCTCCTTATTGTTCCAGACAGACTATTATAATAGATATCATAGTCAAGGTGGTATGTTTTATATCCGACGAATCTATAGACAATTATATCAAGGATTGTCTCAGTAATGCATTTAACCTTTTCGTCTGACCTTAGCTCAAATGATTGCAATTATGCGGCTCCCTGTGGAGTCGTATGTCATAAATTGCCCCGTTATCAGAAAATATGGATTTCCCTTTGTTTTCACCCCACTTTATAGATTGTTTCAAAGAAAATTGTCCATGCCATTAATAAGTTTTTTGTAAGCTAATAACCGACCTATTTTATATCAATATAATCCATGATTTGAAGGTGATCTTCATGGTGTGATTAAATTATCGAAGATTAGCTCTTTTATAGCAAGAAAATAGTACCATTTAAATGAAACTTTTGAACTTAAAAAAGTGAACCGCACATTGAAACGAAATTAACCCCATTCTTTATTTTGCTTTGTGAAAAGCAGGAACAAACGCGTATACAGCATGGTATGGCTGTCATGCTGTGATAATGATATCATAAATGTTGCTCATGTGGTTTCATTATATGAATCATGTGATATGATGACCTTTTATCAGCTGTTGCAAAGACCCAATGTAGGATGGCTCCCGTTCGTTTCTGGTTATGCTCCAGAACCGATTATGACATTCGAGTCCTGGAAGCCATGAACGTTCCAAAAGTCAGACTTTATTTTTACACTTTCACAAATCTACCTGATCACTGAAACTAATCATCGGCAATTAATACTTCCGTATTAAACATGACTATTGTGTTTATTTAAAATTAGGTTGTAATGATGAGCAATAATATGAAACAATTAATGTCATCGTGTTGAAGACTTGTTCTGTTGTCTGCTGCGGGCAAGAAAGGCTTTGACCCAATATGACATTGTGTAGGCTGACCTAAAATTCTTGCAAAACTGATTGTTTTGACTTAATTACATAACAAGAAAATATGATAACAACTTCAAAGCCTGTATTGACTGAAAAAATACCTTCCAAATCGAAATTCATAACGCCCCTCTTATTCATCTAGTCCATGGATTCAATGTTCCACGTTTAATTAATGATACAATTCAAGAGGAATATACATTACATGGATTGCGTCACTTCAAGATGTCTAATGTCTTTAAGTATCTCTTTCCTCTGATTTTAGTACTTTAGCAGAATCTTCTGAAATAAAAGTATGACCAGCTAGAGTACTCAAAGAACTCGGAAAACTGTTAGATGTAATACATCGCAATACTCGAGGTTATTGATTTCGTGGTATAGGTGCCTGAAATAGTTCAAAATTTTAAATCAGATACTGCTTCTTTATTGGCGCTTCGGAAACTCATCTTATGTACACGAGACTTCATATACAATGCGCTATTACTTGTGTCTATTGAGCCGGTGACGCAATACTTGCACTGTCCATTCACTGTTTAGTACGACGTTACTCTCGTAAGGCGTGTCAAAGATTACGTCAATCACTGACGCAGACCTACGTTAGCAGAATTACGCCTTTTAAGAAGCGGGCCTTGCTTCTTTTTCCATTATCATAATCCATTTATATTTCTGAATCTATTTGAACAGACTTATTTCATTATGGTTTCCACAACTAGCAACGATTTACTAGCATGGTGTTGAACCAGGGTCCCTGGTTGAACGGAGCCCATCCGAGAGAGCAAGCCGTCGTAGGCATTGGTAGCCATATTTCGTTCACACCTCTACCTGTCTTCTTCAAATTTATCCTTGACAGAGGATTTGACGGAGAATTAAGCGTCAGGTCATGGGGTTTCACACGCCTAATGAAGGGGCTGGTCTGTGGGTAGACCCCCACTACTTGATGGATCTTGAACCTGATGATAGATGGGAGCTTCTGCCTTTCACCAGGTGGGAAAATGAGGTTTGAATCAAGAAACCTCTCCTATGGTAGAAATAGTTATCGTCCTGACTGTAGACGGGTGGGAATATTATGTGCATGGCAATAAGTGGAACAGGAAAACGGATAAGGTCATAATGAACATTAATCATGTTAATCGAGACGGAAGATGACTTGGAATGAGGCAGCAACGAGAATGTCAAATTCGAGAGCTTCAAGATAGCGTTTCACCAGTGTGCGGTTGAGAAATATAATTTTCTCATAGGCAACTTCCCCAAATTGATAAACGATTTTAAAAGCTCACAATAAATAGTACTAATAATGAAACATTCCTGGACTCCTAGCAAATGAAACCGGATTAATGACACTTTCATCAGGATACATTGGTGCAAGAAGAATGTGAGAACGAAAACGACTATCAAAATTGAGATTTTATGTTTTCTATTCATTCAACTCGAGTCCATTCTGATTGATACCGCTATGGTACCCTATCTATGATCATAATAATGGAAAAATGTGATCTACAATCGGAAAAGGTGACATAAGGGAGGGGGAGAGACACGAACAGGTTGTTTTGCCTAAGAAGCATCCATGCTATGGAGGAAGACAGGGTGAGAACAAGTGCGAGCGACTTTAATGATATGAGGAAGAGGCTGTGACATTTCGATCATCAGACGGAGCTGTGTGAACTTGATGAGCGATGGTAGGTCTTCCCGAGGACAGCTAGTTAATGGCCCATCGACCACACATCCACGACAAGCAGTTCAGTGTTCAGTGGAGAGTCGTGTGATTTCAGTAACGTTTATTCCTACGTTATCACGGTATGCTGCTTGTCTGTTAAGTTTGGTTTTGGTGGCTCACTGTAGATTATATTAAATTTTCGTGAAGTATTATCATCAGTCCTTAACCTATGTTATTTGTCAATACGAGTATTGCTTAACATAATGAAGAGGGATGGTATGAGAAAGATATAGATGTAATCTGTAAAAAAAGAAGGTGATCAAGTTGTCTCCATGGATCTTATCGTGATACGTTTGAACATAAATATTATAGGGATCATGTAATTTGAAGTATCGGCTATTTCACTTCAGCTTCCATCTGAAGGGAGGAAAATACATCGAGAAAATTGATTCATCGGTTGGAGGTTATTCTGGATGAAAACAAATGCCCATATTTACTCCATTCATTAGTCAAATATCAGAAAGTTGTGGCTGATCCAACCAACTTGGGAAAAATGTCGATTCTGGTTGATCTACGGAAGATGTGACCCGTAGATGACAGAGTAGATGCGGAGTAGATCTGAACCCTGCCATGCTGAGTACTAGGAGCGACATTGGCCCTGCTCTTGTAGGTGAGATTATGTGTCATATAAAAAACTAATAATAATAATAATATATTCTCAAAATTATGAATGAAATAGTACGAGCCATGATGAACAAAACAAGGTAGCAGATCTTATCTGTGTAGGTAGTAAACTATTTGTTGCAACTAATATTCTAATCTCACTATTTAATAACAATGGTAAAACATTACTGCTCTTTAAACTCGACTAAATTTCAACCCCACTTCAGTGTTGTTGAAAACTTGAATCATCGGCTTTCACAGCCCTCACCGTATAAGATACCACAGCCTCGGGTTATTTTTAAAAAGCTCAGAATCTGGGTAGAATGGATGAAATTACAACCTTTCACTGTTTTTCTTTCATCCATCTGATTTACTTCCGAGTTTTTTTCTTTCTCCAGACTTTTCTCTGACCTTGTGAACCCCCTGAATGTCAAGGCAAACCAAACACCTCGAGACACAAACAAATGCCACTTCAAGACGATGATGTAAAGCCTCTATACAGGATGTAAGCCTAGGACCAATATCAATCGAGGGGAGTAGACACGGAGCGCTCGTGGTTCCAACATTGGTTAGGAACTATAGGTTGAGGGTTTAAAGATAAAGTTGAGTTCTGGTCATGGGATTGCATTGTGAAAGAAACGGTTTGGAATCTATCAGAAAAGGTTGATCATTTAGTATTCGTGTGTATTGCAAGGTTCTGGAATCATCAAAATGATTAGAAATTTGGCCAAATCTTGGCAAAGTTACAAGCACTGTACACAGAATGATGTACATGGGACTACACGAGCACATGGCAAAAAAAAAAGTGCTACAAGTTTGACTTTAAATACAGCATTTAATCCCCACTTTACTTGCGTCTTTCTGGACATATAGGACTTTAAATGTTTTGTCCCATGTTTAATGAATGTCAAGAATCAAAGATCAAAGATTTCATGCCCCATAGTCAGTCTGCCCATAGTATATTATAGGCCTATTATAGGCAATGTGAATTCATAAACCAATACTTCCCCCACATGTAAATTATCCATACCATCTGTGTCTGGAAACAATCACTTATCTGTGAATATTGCCGTTCATCAGATATTATTTGGATTCTATGGTTTTGAATATCTTTCGATTTTGTTCAAGATGATATTATCAATAAGTTTACTTACACCTGCAGGAGCTGAAAATGAGATGTTCAGATAACGTGATGTGCGAGATAATTGCAGACGAGATCTCGTAGAAAGATGTCTTGTCTGTGCGTTAGCTGAAGGCGCTGAAGGATTGTCGTTTTGTATGAAATAGTGAGGAACATTTACACCTGAAAAGAAGAGTTAGAATAAATAATTAAAGATAAAAAGAAAGAATTGTTATCGAACATGTTGTTTCAAAACATCATCCCTTAAAGAAATATTTCAGATTATGACATTTTAATAGACATTTTTTTAAACACGTTCAATGAATAAGCAAATTTTATCAAGTCCGTCTTATATCAATAAAGCTCTTCTCATTTCTGATGGTGGTATATAGTTGAAACAAAATATTACACTGAATGTTAAAAAACAAAAATAAAAGATAATTCATATGACAAACGAATGCAATGTAAATGTAAATACATGTAGCAGAACAAGAAGCAAAATAAAGAAATTGATACTTTATTAGGATGACTATCTTGTCCCCTAGCGGTTCCTGCAAATTTTCATGGCTTGATATACATTTTTTTTGTCAAAATGACCCATCAATAAAAGAGTATTAAAAAGCTACTTTTAATGAAATTTAGACCAGAGACGGATCTGAATTTCATTTGTAGTTTTGATCTACCGTTTTAAGTACTTGCCATCGCAATGTATCTTAAATCACAATTTATTGGTTACCAATGTCCTCTGTTTATTGTTGAATTTGTGCAGCACCTAAACGATCTATCACTCTGCTTATACAACGACTGGGATGCTGTATGAAGCAGAAATGAAAGTAGATTCATTGTTGATTTGATTTGTGTTTCCATGTCTTGTTTGTTTGGTTGGCTAGGAGATAGACCCATCGACTGAGTTAGGCCTTGTACTTGACATGAATGAGAGCATGACATTCTTCCTGTCTTATCTCTGTCACATCTTGTCTTCACGTTCTTAACATGAACTTCTCTTTTGACATTGATCAATATCATTCCTTGTTCTCTTTTATTATTGTTTTATTTATTTATTTCTAGTAGCAATTGAATGATTTACATCTATCTTGTTAACCTTGTTTATGCTCATTCCTGAGAATCAATCTTCATTTTGTTGATTTCTATTATTTGATACAATTATTTTTTATTTCACTTTTTATTTTAGTTTATCCTTTATAGCTAAAATCGACTGTTTTGGCCGAAAGTTAAATTTTTCAATTGGTTTCGACAACTTTTGAGTCATATAACTGGGATGTGACATTCATATTGTCTAATCAAAGTCCTAAAAGATCTATAGCTTAATTCTTAATCACAAAATAAAATAATAACACTTACAATAAATGGAGTAACAATCGAGATGACGTTCCATGCCGTTCGCCTTGCCATCCATTTTGCCCTCTTTAGGTGGGTCTACAATCACTTCCTGCCTGGGGCACATTTTAGGATCCGCCAATATTGCTAAAATTGCATAGGATTTCCAGCAAATTAACGTTTCTGCATTGCCTGTAATATGCAGTTTTTCATTCTTTCCATTTAACTTTTAAATAACCTACCTAAAATTTTCTTAGCTTGCTGTTGGTCGAGCCAGACATCGAGGCCTTTGTATGATCTCGTCTGATGTGGTCGAAGAGTTAACCAGAGCAGGAAGACGACCCCGATAAGACCTAATCTGAAACATCGTGTCCAACCACGAAACTGTATGGAGAGAGGGATTGAGAGTGAGAGAGAGAGAGAGAGAGAGAGAGAAGAGGGGGGGGGGTGGTAGATAAATGTTAAACATCCATTATCATCAACATCATCATCATCAGGTTTGGAGACCTCTGTACGATCTGTCAAAGAGTTTAACCACAGCAGGAACACGATCTCGATAAGATCAAATTTGAAATTCATTTATACTGTCAAAAACTGTAATCATCCACGAAACTGCATGGACAGAGAGAGAGAGAGAGAAGAAGATAGAGGGTGGAGGGGTGTGGGGGAAGGGAGATAGAGACGGAGAGAGACAGAGATAGAGAAAGGTTAAACAATCCCGACAAGCTAGAAATCTTGCCTCGAGGATAGTTATAAATTATAATTTCGTGATGATAAAGGGGGTACCTCACCTGGGCGGCGAATGCTTGCGAACGTAGCGAATTTGGGATTTCGCCAGAGTTCGTAAATGGTTTCAAAAGGTTGCAACAAAGTTTGCAAACAATTGTTATTGTTGCAAACAGTTTTTCTTGTCGCAAAGAAATTTACAGGCGTTCGCAAAACAGTCGTAAGCCTTTGCAAACGGTTGTAAGACGATGTCGCTCTTTGTTTTAGTCAGTTCTCTTTGTTTCGCCAATGCTAGCGACCACGTTACCATAATTATGATTCCTTTATAAAATCGACCCATTGAGTCCCAGGAGTTAGAGAAAGGACTCAAACGTTCACAAAATGTGGCAAAGGATTGGCAAATCTTTGCAAAAAACTGTCGCTAACATATTTTGCTTACAGTCGCTTATAGTCGCCAACTGCCTTTTGGAAACACATTCGGAAACACTAAAAGTCGTCAACGCCAACGTTTTTCGCCAACATTCGTCATGCAGAAAAGTTGGCGAATCCAAATTCAAAACGTTCGTAAGCATTCGCCGCTCAGAGGTATAAAACATCTTATTTATCTCTGGGCAAATACTGTCACTCACTGGGTCTGTTAATATAGCACAATAATAACAATTTAAAAAAAAAAAATGATAAAATTGGATTTATACAGCGCCTTTTCCAGGCGATACAATGCGCTGAATAAAATCCATAAAATCCATAAAATGACACAGCTTTATAGGACAATTATGCACAGGCCTTGGAGAAAATTGTGACTCTTAAACACTCTAGATATTTAAATAATAGATTTTGAGATTCCAATCTCGACCATCCGATCAAAAATCTATTTTCTTACATCTCAGATTAGATGTCCATCCATCCATCCTCCAGACCTTGTGACTCTGTCAGCAGTCAGAGCCTTTCCCTTGAATAGGGAGGTCAGAGGAAGAAATGATATCCCTCTTACGGACAATGCGGAATATCCTGCTATTTTATATTCTTCTTCATCTTTTTAAAATATAGTTATCACCACCCCACCCCCCCAAAAAAAATCAAAAAATACATAGACACACACAAAACCCAAACACGTATAGTCTGTCTGATACACAGCCACATCAGATATAGGCATCGATCACCTCACTAGATACGTTCTACATCTGCTCCTATCCGGTGACATTTGCTGTGGGCTTTATTTCGAAAAACATGACGTAGTGATAGGGTTAGGGTTAGAGTTGCTATTTGAGTTTTAGGCTAGAGATAGGATTAGAGTAAGGAACATTGATTGGTCAAAGACTGAAGTAGATATTGAGCAAAGACTCAGCCAGCCGCTGAATAAGCGGGGGGGGGG
>BEXV01000007.1:72749-88912 GCA_003118195.1 Hemicentrotus pulcherrimus | reverse complement strand
CCCCCCCCCCCCCCCCCATTCCTCCTCCTGGCGTAGAATCCCGGATATGCCACTGTCAGATCGTTTTTCTGGATCATCCTCACCATACACTTGATCATCAAGAAAAATCTTAATCTCCGTTTAAAATGCCAGGTACTCGACTGACAGGTGGCACGTCACATGTCTTTGTTGTATCTTTTCAAAGATTTATTTTCTCTGTTATATCTTTTTTTTTTCTTTCCCTCTTTTGTTTTCTTTCTTTTTTTTACAGAACTTCATTTCTTAGCAACAGGTATATCTAAAGTGGATAGTTTTAAATTGTGTGTGAAATCCCGTGTATGCGTGTCGTTGCGCTTTACGCATGCACGGTTGCGTGCGTTCCAGGAGTTTAGACATCTGGCGAAACGTATAGCGGGGGAGGGAAAGAAAAAAAAAAAGTATATCAATAGTTCACAGAGGAGTCAGTCTCATACCCACCCGCAAACTTTATGAGCTGTGAAACCAAGATTGACACTGAAGTCTCGCATTTGGGGATTTTGTGTCCCTAATTTATTGTAGTAATGAAGACAGTTGACTAATGATGCTCTAATTTTGCGATTTGAAGAACCGTCATATTTATTGGCACCGCTGTATGATCTTCATTTCGGAAAAGTTTGATAACTGTGGATTAACTTTTAAAACTCATTACTGACATATTCGGCAATCTAAAACTAGGATAATCAAATTAGAATGAGGATGGAGTCAGCTTTTGCATTTCTGTGTTTGTCGACAATTGTTTTGGCTGCGGATACAGGACCACCGAGTAATGATGTAGATATGTGGATAGACCCAGTTCAAGCTAGAGAGCTATTGTGTAAGTATAGGGTTGAATTTCCTTCTTTTCATTGTCGTCTTTAAAAAAACAAAAAACCGTATTCTTAAATTAAGATATAATGTATAATTATGTTGAGTTCTCGATTAGAATAAGCCGAGAAGCAGCACCATTAATAACACCAAAGTGATAATTGACAGTGTCATGCAGGAGTGATGTAGACGAAGAAGACGAAAATGAATACAAAGGATGAAGAAAAGATTTGAAAAGGATTAATTACCTAATTATATTAATAAGGTATCCGCTATAAGTATTCCGATATTTGTACATTTCTTTCCTGAATTCGGGATTTTTCGACGAATCATTCATTTTTTAAAAACATTTTTCTATCTGCGGGCTGTTCACAAAACTTTTACCTCCCCTTCTTTCGGATGTCAATTATAAAAGAAGATAGAGAAAATTAGCCGTTAAGAGCTTAACTTCCGAAAACATTTCAACATTTTTCCCCTGTCATAAATCATTTTCATTTTATTCACTACATAACAGTAGAATAAATCCCAGGGAATCCAATATAATCTCTCAGATCACATGAATAAGAGTGATGTGTTACCTTCAATGCATATAAACGACCGCATACAGAGAGGGTGATACTTCAATGTTTTGTTATTTCAGAAAAATGAGGAATTGTACCATGACCATTATTATCTAGTTTTCTTCTCAGTGATACAATGCCCTGTCGTTGAACAGTTACCATTTAGGTTCAAATCTTTTCTTGTTCATGATAAATTTTGATACAGGATTCAACCATAGGAAACAGATTTTCGTTCAATGAAAATGTCTGGATCATTCAATCTTCGCAGAAAAGAAAAAGCGTTCTAAAGCCATGCTCAAAAAGGTGCTCAATCAAATGATATTAATTACAATCGAATTATTTAGTACAAATCATAAATGCATTTCCTTCATGTTACCATGCTAAATGCTTTGTTCGACGCCTAGAAACCCCGACAGCAAAGTTACTGCTGCTCTGTTACAACAACAACAACTACTACTACTTCTACTACTACTACTACTACTACTACTACTACTACTACTACTACTACTACTTCTACTACTACTCCCAAACCTGTTCTTACTTGAAACGGCCAAGCCCCATTTACATACAGCGGAAACTTTAATGGTGACAAGTGATTTCAGGCAAAATTATCCAATCTGTACGTATTCATTTTTGAATTGTATTATCGAGCTGTGCTAAAACAACAGGTCGTGATACACATTAGTAATAAGGGACAAATATAGTATTTCATGCTATATGCGAGGTCAGATGAACAATAGTGAAGTTTTTTTCTCACCTTTTGGTTTTCGAACAAGAAGTTCAAATACTGGCTTGATATCATAATACTGAGTTATAAACGAATTTCATTATGGTCAGTGCCTAATGCTTAGTGTCCATGGTGTAATTACTTTGGAAGGGATACTGTTTCAGAATTTGGAATAGGATACGTAAACTCATAATGCAAGTTGGAAACTGTTATACCAAATTGGTTTAGTATCATAATAGACTCCTATTTTCATATTAGGCATACTAAGTATTGTTATGATAGAATGTCTTTGAGAATAAGAGATTTATTCACCTTTAATACGGAAAATTTAGCACCGAATACATGTACAAACATATTAACTTAAAAAGGTAATTCAACATGAATTTCTTTCTGAACTTAGTCTGAACGTAGTCGAAACTAAACCTAAGATGTGTGACAAACAGCACATGCGTTTGTTTGTTAAAAAATAGGTCAGAAACTTGAGCAGATAAAAGGGATTATGCTGTCATAATTCAACAATAAATAACTTTCCAGAAATGAATGAACTTGATTTAGAAAGGAATAACATTTCGAAATGCCAGGCGTTCAGGACAGTTTCCACTGACCAATTTAGTAAGTCTGTGGAACTTCACTTCATTAAAGTACCTGGTCATATTGCATAATGGTGATACGATGGAGGGTTGTACACATCATTAAGTGAAGAGCCAAAAAAAAAAAACACTTTTTATATACCAGCACCTCACTACATCCACCAATGCCAGTACCCCCGACTACCCCCGGGATAACTTCCCCCGGACAACTACTCCNTACGTTACCTCGAAGAGCCGGGTATCGGTCGGTTTGAAGTCGGTTCATCGGTGTGACTTGGGTATAAGAAACCAAATTTATGCCAGATTTATTTCTACGGTTTGACACTGACAATCATTTTCCTTCGCTATTGTTCTTTCCTTTGACACTAAAGCTGCGGCGAAGCCACGGGATATTAAACACCACACGAACCGCATCGCATGGTCATAATCGAATTATCTCACGATTTAGAATATTTTCTTCTTCTAAATCATTGGATAGGACCATTGCATATGTATTGTGTTACCTTGTGATGCCGATTGTGATTTTTATCTATTGTCATCTGATGATATTATAAGAGAGGTGAAGGAGATACGATAATGATATAGGCATGGTGTTTGTTTAAAGGCGACAGTCAGCCAAAACATATATTTTTTTCTTCTTTTTATATAGACGAGTTTCTGATGATAAAGCTATTTAAAACCGCCAAACTGAAATCGAACATATCGAAAAGAGGAAAAGTGCATGTAAATTATTCCTTTCACGGTGCACTTTGAGGTTTTGAAAACTGTTTACTTAGAAGTAAAATTCCAAACGTGATTATACCTTGTTCTTCCATCAATGCTCTATAGACTTGTTGAACATTTTGCACCTGTGGAAATGCATCATTTACTACAAATATATATATCAATATTCTCCAAGTTACAACTTTTATATCATAAAATGTCATGAAACGATTTGCAGTGTTTAATTAATCATCATTTCTTTAAATATTGCTTTTCAGCCAATCTGTATTAAACCCTCAATTTCGTATTCGAAACAAAACCTTCGAATCGTGATGTTTATCTAGAAAGTTTAGATATTTTTAAATATAAACTAAACATGTATTATGAAAGGAATTCGAAGGTAAATTCACCTGACTGTATAGGATTTTGTTTGCTCTGTTGCACCATTAACAAAAAAGAAATCAAAGCATTGATATCGGAATTTCTCTCAGGAATTCCTTCGATTCGACTACTTTCTAAACTTTGTTTACTGATTTGGTCTGCCAATCAAGGGAATCCTTGCTTACTCTTTTTGATAGGCAGGCACAGGTGATGGGACGTAGTCACGTAGGGGGGGGGGGTGTTACTTGTTTCAACTACACCCCGTCCCCCACCCAAAAAACAACAACAACTAACCGTTGTCGTTTTTCTAGGCATAAACCACATAGGAGAGCGTAGAAGGAGAATGAGACTTGGAAATGGTAACATTATACGCACATACATTTACCACATTTGATACAAACCGAATTAATTCATTAAAAAACAACAAAACATTCATGATTATGTTAGTGAAGAAGAATGATAATAACCTGCGGAGTGCGATGAGACTTTCTTAAAGGCCTTGTAAATGACGCTTTTTTATTCGCTTCACATCAATCCAGGCGCAGATCCAGGGGGAGGGACCGAGCGGGCCTTGCCCCCCCCCCCTGGACAACAAAGAAAGACGGGCACAACAAAACAAAAAACTTGTGAACAGAAAAATACCTTTTCTTTTTGCTCAAGGGGAGGGGCGGGGACGGGGGCGGGGGCGGGGTGTTTAGTATATTTTAAAAAGCGCTTAAAATTTGGGCCTCCCCCCTAAGAAATCCTGGATCCGCACCTGCATCATTTTCTAATCAATGCTAACCAAGCGTAGACCTATCACTTTTAGACCGAACCTCTCCCATACAATAGTTTCGATGGGGGATTGTTCAGAGAGTATAGGGGTGGGGTAGGAGCAGTTCCTTTTAATCGTGAAGGAGTTGCAGCATATGCTTTCAGTGCAAATGTTTCTGCTCCCGCCCTCCATCCGTAAGACAGCACGACGCCCTTGATCAACTATAAGTTCTTCAATCTGTTCATTGTCAAATTCATTGAAAATTGAAGAAGAAGAAAATGTTTATTAAAAATAGTCAAAAGAAATTACAGTTCCTTTAGACTATTTGCATTAATTCGCTTGTGTGTTTTTCTTCATAGTTCCTTATTTCCCCGGTATTTTGTTTTGATCCTCAGGTCGTGGCGCCACGTTGGATATCGTTCGAGGAGGTGAAGCCCAACCAATCATCCAGAAACTTCGTAATAAGCTCACCGTCATCCCTCCTGATATCAATACCGTCAATATCACATGGAGAGCTGCACCAGGGGTGAGATCCTTTCCTTCAATTGTATCCATACTCATTCATCTTCTTTTTGTATTCCTATATATCCCTTCATCCTTCCTCATCTCCCCCACTTTCTTTATCTTTCTCTATCTTTTGTCGACGTGAATGAATGTGAACTCTGTCACATTGAAGGACATTTTTTTCCCTCTCCAATATTTCTTTGATATGTGTGATGCACCTGTTCTTTTCCCTTCTTCTATGTTCCACAACCTGCTTTATAAATGTAACTAAGATCCGTTTCATGTTTACGTTGCATGACGCTACAATGTAATCATCAGACACGCGGTTCCATTTCGACCTTTCCTTTTTCTTCACTGCAATGCACCTCTTGTTACCCCCTCATACACACCCTTTACCACAATCCAACATTTTGAACAATTATGAATGGCATTAAGTTCAGTCAATTTTAGTGAGTTCAGCTTCTTTCGATCGATCCACCATCTAGCCTTTTCTTCAAAGAAACTTTGGTTCATTTCTGTTGTACCCACAATTATCATCACTTCAAATAATTTTGATTTGTGTGTGTGTGTGTGTGTGTGTGCGTGTGTGTGTGTGTGTGTGTGTGTGTGTGTGTGTGCGTGTGTGTGTGTATGTGTTGGGGGGACATTTTTCTTCCATTGTCGCCTCATTTTCCCCCTCTTTTATGGTCGATGCTTGAGAGGCAATCTTGTAAACGTCAATCGTGATACAAATCGAAGGTCATCACACAAAATACTGTCGATATAGTGTAATGAAACGAAAGCATATCAGACATTACTGTCAAGGATAGTCGGGTCATCACTTGGTATAAAGTACATGTTATCTAAAATACAATGACTTCCATTACTTGAGCAATTATAAGAACAAACATTTGAACATACAAACATTGGAACATACAAGCATTGGAAGTAATTGAATTGCCTCTTATATTTGTAAGTTTTGAAGGTAATCAATCAAACGAAAGCTTAGCAGACATTACTGTCAAAGATAGCCGGGTCACTACTTGATATAAAGTATAATGCTGTCAGAAATACAATGACTATCATTACTTTATTTATATTATAAGAACAACCATTGGAACTTCCACATTCTCGAGGTAAATTTCTCTGGCTTTATTAGACAATTTTACGAGGTACAAGTTCTATTTTATTTCCCTTGTTATAGGCCTAAGTTATTATCTATTTTAATTCCAAAATGATTAGGGGTAACAAGATACAAGGTCACCCCTCAAAGGATGTCTTTCCGATAATCACCGTCATTACGAGCGCATCTATCCCCAAACCCAAGTCAACAATAGAGCACGGGGAGGGCAATATACTTTTTGATAATAGTAGTAATTGGTTTGATACGATTCGAGCACCAAATGATCAGGTTAAAAAAACCAAACACTCCCCGCTGATTCCATCAGTATATATTGACTCACACCTCACTTCAAATAATCACATTCACATTGATAGTATACCGCCCAGACACCAGGTGTGTCTCATCATTGTGAAGCGAGAGATCTACCGAGACACTTGGCAAATAATGTTTGATTTTGCACATCAAATTGTTCAGTCATTAATGATGGACTCTTTACGCCCACTTACCTCCTCCTTTGGGCTAACATCACTTCTTGAACAATCGCTCAAATATTCCCTCTCTACCCTCCCCCCCCCTTCCTGATCTTTTCTATCATTTTTCTTGTGTTGCTCGCAGGGGGGTGAACTTCGTTTCTTTTGTTCTTTCCATATCTCTATCTCTCTCTCTCTATCTCTCTCTCTCTCTCTGCGTGGACATTGGCTCAGCCTTGGAAGTGCAGTTTGTTTTGATTTATGCTTTTGCGTATCAGGTTCTTTAAACTGAATAAACACAATATATCATAGGTTCAATTTATAACTGAATACACATTGAAAGAAAAGTGACATGTTTATATTGATAATACTTGGAAGCTTGTAATTTAAAAATTGCGGGTACAAAACTTGAACATAATTCTTTTCACCCCCAACAAACATTACTTAATAAAGGAGGGGGAGGTTGGGAAAACAGAAGACCTTTGAAAATTAGGCATCGACTACACCTTTCTTGTAAAAACTCAACTCCACGATATAGCGTTTCCATCTAACTGTCGAATGTATTCAACACCTTTAACCTACGAGAAGTTGGCAACCTGAGTTGTATCGGTAATGTTTATTTTGCTATTGTGACGATTTTCTATTCAACGCTACCATACCCTCTGGCGGGATAAGAATTAATACAATAATTTATCATTGGAGTATTATCGGCTGGAGCCTTTTGCCGCCGAGTTATGAAATGAAACAAATTGTGTTTATAGTCATCACATTGCGGTAACAGAACTGTGCATTGTGAGTTGGTGCTAATTGGGAAAGAGGGTCCCGATATGTTGATATTCTGGTAATCTGGTTGCACTTTTTATCTTGAATGATAAAATCAAAATATTGTTGCTTCTAAATCCTATTCAGGTGCAGTTTTAATAATATTATTCACACTTAACAGGAAAAGGGAAAATACACACCGTTTATTTATTGTCATTTGATGCGTGAACAAAGACAGGATTAAATTTCAAAGAAATCAGAAAAGACAGAAGTATTATTATGGTTTTATGAATCATAATTTTTTTGGTTAGGTGAATCTCATGCCCCTGAACGACATCTGAGTACGTAGTAGTAAAATCGTGTTTGTATTGGTATACTACGAGCCTATAGTCTAATGGTGGGTTCTATATCTAATTCCTATTTAATTCATAAAATATACAGAAGAATATTAAATAACATGCCCTGAATGAAAATAATTACCACAAGGTGTGTAAAGGTTATTTCAACACAGACTAACACGTTGAAACAATGACCCATAACCCCGCAAAATCTAACAAGATATAACAAGCAATAATTTTCTAATTTCAGACTTGAAACCTCGATATTAGGGAAGGCCCTAAAATATGGTTGGCTGTCTAGTGTAACCTCAGTTTTAAACCTCATTGCGTCTTCTTGATGATGACACCGAAGGTTGGCTCTAGACATTATTGAAATTGTTATACGTCTATAAAAAATACTTCACCACAAATAAGCTCGATTCCAATTTGTAAAGCTTACTTACTAATGCTCTGGTATGCATTAAAGCGTTTGGCCCCGATTAAATAGGCGCCATAAACATTAGTAATCATTATTTCAAAAAGATATAGTGCACTTCAACTCCAACAATCCAAACAAATTTATCACTGAATGGCCTTTCACGTTATCGTTTAGTCTTTTCATTCATTTCGATTTGTCAGAAAGCAAGAAAGGGTGTCTGTGACTCTGTGTCATTAATACACCTGCCATATTTCATTTCAGTTTTACTGCTGCTTATTGGTAGCGATTTAGAAGTAAAGTGAATAAATTGTTGCCTTCCGGCTTGTTTTTAACACGGTCAACGCTCTGGAAACGAATCTGTATCGCGTTAAGGGACAGGGGTGGATATTTTGGGTATTGTAGTCATGAAAGATCTTTCAAAACGTTTTTTCTTCTCTGATCAAATGAGAATGATCATGTCTTTCAGGCAACAGTCATGACAGACAGACTTGTAATGTCAAAATTTAGTATGTGGAGGTACTTAAACAAATTGTAAAAACGTCCCTGAAATATGAGGGAAATTCAACGTTTCAGAGATGGAGGTTTATGATGGTTTGATACTGAACTTGAACTACATTACTAGCAGAGGTTTGAACATCGTTTCATGCTGTAATGGTGATTGGACACAACGACATGGTTCAGCGCAAAATCAATTTGAGAAGGATTGGAAGAATCGGGTGGAGAATAATCTTATTCTAACTTTGTAATATAGTTTTGTTCTTTGACTGGACAGCTGCTCAATCTCCTTAGCCCTAGTTAGACCACACTGTCTCTCAGTGCTATTATTAGTTTCGGAGAGGAAAGAAATGAGATCCTAAATACATAAAGCAGTTGTGTTTATCAAGTTTATATTCGTGACTATATTTGATTACCTTTTATCAACTGGTTTTAAACTCATACTCTTGATGGACCATCTGTTGATATTCTTCAAAACTCGCCGAGAAGTTTCGATGAAGTCATTTACACCTGTTCAGAGAGTATATAGAGCACAGTGATACCATGGACCTAACTTATGATGATACTCTATACAATACTCTTTAAAATGTAAAGGTTTTGTTTTCAAGATGGAATTAAGGTGAAGGAGATGGGAGGGGGTGCCCCTACATGGCCGATGCAAACGGTGAATATTATCAGGAACTTGCTATTATACAAGTCCCTGATAATATTAAACCCCCATATGGATCTTTATATGGATAATTTATGTGATTTTGCTATTTAGGGTGTTCTATTATACCATATGACGAGACACTGAATAAATGGATGTTTGGGTGAATGAATGAATGAATGAATTACGGAATTACGGAAGGAATGAATGAATAATTGAATGAATAATTAAATGAATGAATTAGTTGATAAATCAACTTATTAATAACGTTTATCACTGTTTTGGAGGCCAAGATCAGGGTAAAAGTGTACCAGTATAAAAGTTTGGTCTTATTTTGAGTTTCAAAAGTTTGGATCGTTGTGTAATGACAAATTTAGTATAGGCCTATTCGAAATGGATGGCTCTTTTGTATCTATAAGGAATAATACACTACCTTCAAGAGAAAACAACTTAACAGACTATAGAACTAAATGACATAGTTAAAAATTCCACAAGTCGATCAAGATTTTGAACATAAGATTGTTCAAAATTCGACCGTGAGACCAATTTCTTTAAAATTAACATTTTGAGTTGCCAAGGAAAAATACAAAATACCACATACAAAAAAAAACCTATAATGGTTCGCAGATGGTTTTAAAGCGCACGCAAATCAGCCACCCGTTGATATTGGGTTGGAAGTTTCAAATATTGAACTAGAAATGTCAACTAAAACAGACAGATGTTTATTGGATAATAGCATACCAGTTTGAAATAATGATATAGTGCAGGAGAGTTTGAGTTAGAGAGAAAGGAAGAGAGAGAGAGAGAGAGAGAGATAGGGTGGGGCAGGAAATGAGCGAGGGAGAGTTCATTAAAATGTTACGTGGTATTACATTAGAGTATTCATTAGTAACTTTGAATTATGATAAAGTCTTTTGTTTGCCAGCAGGGACAGTGTTAACACCGTCCGTCTTGACAGTTTTTAGAAGAATACGTATAGGCTACAAAGAAATAATAAAAACATTGATTTAATTTGCCTGCACCCTGTACATGTTCACTCCAACATGTCTAGTTGAAGTCAAATTACAGACAGGGCGAATCCACGGGAAGGCCAGACCCGTCGCCCCCCCTCCCCTTGCCAGAAAAAAGAAAGAAGTTAAAAAAAAGATCAACGTTAATTTTACCTTTTTTAAACAAAAAATGAAAATAGGACAATAATGACTATAATGATAATGCGTAAAATTCATAATTTGCCAGACGATTTCTCATTACAGGTTCTTCATTTCTCTTCCCATTTCTTTAGTTTCATTATTCCATCCACGCAAGAACAGCTAACACAAGGCTCATGGAGAATCTTGCTATCACAATACCGCCTTCTGGAGCTATACCAACCTCTGAAAGTGGTAAGTGCTTTCGAAAAATCAACTCATATCAAGGGCAATTTCAATACAATATTGTATATTCCAGACTAAAAAGCACATTTTAAAGGTGATGGACAGGGCTATTCAAGGTGCCTGAAGTTGATTTTAAAATTACAAATGTAGTTTCGATCGTGGTAGTAAGTAATAGAGTAAAAATACTATAGAGGGTGCGGTTGTAATGTATTTTAATCGTATAAAGACTCAGATGAGATTTATGGAGGCGCACTATCGAAGCATATTGTCATGATGGTCATGAATTTAGAATGATGACAATTGAGAGCAATATGGACGTTATAGGAAACTTACAGGGCATGGATTTTTAATCTCCCTGTATCTTCGGCTAGAATCTCCTCATAATACAGGCTGCAAGATGGTCTAATATTGTTGTAATGAAGCCTCACGAGTGGTTTCTTTTTAAAACAACATGACAGGGGAAATAAAATTATAGATATAACCAAGCTTAGTAACGAAATAGTTTTTTTAATTGATGCTACAGATTGATATAAAATGCTCAATGATAAACCAACCAATGATTTTTTAAATTTAAAATTTTTTTAAAAATTTTTTAAATTTTAATTTTTTTTTTTTTAATTTTTTTTTTTTAATTTTATTTATTTATTTTTTTATTTTTTTTTTTTTTTTTGGGGGGGGGGGGTTAGGCTGTTAAATTAGTGAAAACATAGGAGAAATAATTGAAGGTGATTAATTGCAATACCCTGAATAGATAGATATACAATTGGTTGGTCCCTTTTCTGATCAGTTTTTCAGGTGGAGCTACGATGCACGGGAAGACAAACTGGTATTGCTTCAGGTCGCTTCGTATTGAAGATATGGGATGAAACCAAACGACTCATCCCAGGATCGCCGCTTAGGATTCCATTCCAGAAACAATGTTGGAAAAAGGGTAAGACAAATTATTGATCATTGCCATGAAGATATCTCAAAAGATCAGACAAAGAGTCAACCAGTAAAGTAAAACGCCATGTCTTTCAATGTTTTAATATTTCCTTTCAAAATCCATCAAGCGTTTTATTTTATTGTTTTTGATTTGTCGCACAACTGTAGATTGCGATTTAAAAAAAAAAACAAGTCAAATATTCAATTTTTTCACACAAGTATAGCTAATCTGAATAAAGCAAATGATGCAACCAACTTCTAAAGTATCAGAGGGTGGTTCACAAAAGAAGATGTTGATCTGGTTTCAAACCCTAGTGGTCACCAAGTTTAGGCTCTGGCAGTTAATGCAGAAGAAAATTGAGTGCAAGTTTCCTGTTCAAAGATTTTTTTTTTCAGTCGTTCCGTCATTTACTTCGGCGACAATATTGCTACGGCTTTATTTTATCAACAAGTCAAGGGTTAGGGTTATAGTTGAAATTAGGTGTTAAAATAAGGTTAGGGATTAGGGTTATGGCTGTTATAGTTATGAATTTGTTTAAAGTTTAAGGTAACTACCGCGGAGAAATTAATGACGCAAAACCACAATGTTCAAGACAATATACTTGTCTTGTTATTTTCATGATCGGTTTTTCTTTTTCTTTTCAGTCAAGCCATGTCATCCTCCGTGTGGTAACGGTGCTGTGTGTGCTGATGATGGCGTCTGTGAGTGTCCAGAAGGCTACTACGGAACCAGCTGCAAACATGGTAATACCATACCACCACGATCTCAAACACGATGTATTGACATCGTACTGTCACACCACCACGATCTCAAACACGATGTATTGACATCGTACTGTCACACCACCACGATCTCAAACACGATGTATTGACATCGTACTGTCACACCACCACGATCTCAAACACGATGTATTGACATCGTACTGTGAATCTCCTGTATTGTCGTGCTTATATAGCACTTGACATAAACATACATCTTGAATAGGCCTTGCTTGTTGGCGGTCGCCTAAATTTTGCTTTAGAGCAAGTTGACAAATTTGGACCACGCCCCGTTTTAGGCATTCTGCATGTCTACATTGCTGTCTTGTTTTTATAATATAATGTGTATACGCACACGGTCAGAATTTTATATCACTTGAAACTGGATGATGTAAAACTTGATTAGATATTGAAATTCTCCTTTTTTGCTACCAGTGAAAATTACGACCTGTTCAGAAAAAGTTTAACGCTCAATAAGGATGTTCGAATAGTGGATAAATTTGGATTTAAGATAGTTTTGAATTCATCATGATGGATGGTGAATTGTCATGATTATTCTTACGTTCATCGATATCTATTTCTGTCTCTATTTAGCTATATGCATCCCACATTGTTTTAACGGTGGATCGTGTATTGAGCCCAGTGTGTGTCAATGTCAAGATGGATTCACAGGAAACCGATGTCAAACAGGTATGGATAACAATTCTTCTTTTTTAAAAAAATGTTATTTTGTAAATAATTCATCCAATAAACAAACAATATTCCAAACTCAACTTATAATTTGAGCAATGAGCCGTAAGTATTACAACCTGTAATTTCAACTTTGACTAAAATGATGATTGACTAAATGAAGATAATACAAATAAGGATATTATGCTTTCTCTCTCTCTCTCTCATCATCTTTCAATCCATTCTTCTGTTTTGCAAATTATTTATTATTATTTGCGGTTTATCAATCCACAATCGATCCATGACCCAATGACAGTAACAAAACCACTCGGCCTTCAAATAAGAACAGTATGATGGGCGTGATCAGGTTCAACCAAACAGCATGTACATTAATAATGATACTATCATTGTGTTCCAGCTACATGCCTGGATAACTGTTCTGATAACGGACAATGTGTGGCGCCAGATACATGTGTATGTCGGTTTGGATGGACCGGACCAACTTGTGCCATTAGTAAGTATAACCAACTTGTGCCATTAGTAAGTATAAGAAGAAAAAAAAATCAATGTTACTTAAACAAGGAATTTTGTTGTTGTATAAGCGGAGGGTTTAGGGTTGACATAGCCCCTTCTACCCGCCCACACCCTCATCCTTATAGGTAAGTCTCTCTGGATTGTGGTTTGTTTTATTCCGTTTTGCAGATTCTTGAGCTCCCTAAAACAGTCACGAATCCTCCATCAACCGTCTACATATCCATTCGATTTCGATACCTTTTTTCACGGTCTATAATTAAAAGTCTTAATACATTTTAAGCAGTATCATCTCAACCTGGTTTATTCAAAGATACATTTCTTTTTTTCTCTCTCTCTCTTTCCCTCTCTCTCTTCAGGGCAGCTCGGAGTTGATGGTATCTAGCAGAATCAACATTCAAGTATAAAAAACAAGCGAGATTTTAACAGCATGTACCTGTTTCTTAATGTTACAACATTATTGTGTATTTATCTTGATTCAAAATCAACAAGACGAAGTCTTCCAATCTTTTAGTTGTAATACATTCTTTTTCTTCAAATGTCAATTCAGGCTAGTGTATGTGTTTTTATACTTCATTTAGCATGAATGTTTTTATGATTTTATTTTAGTAACCATCGAGAAGTGCACGTTTTTATTTCAAATTCGAGTTACCCATTTTTGTTATGACTGCAGTATGAAACTGCTATCAATGACAATAGAAATGCGTAAATGCCATCTATATGAAAATAGAGCCGTAGATTTAGTGTTCAACTTTTAGTGTATTCATTTTTGTTAAGGACTGTAAACCAGCCAGTTTCATACGGAAATTTCACGTCAAGATCTTAAATTACAGGACTTATCTCCTCAATAATTGGTATATTTTTTCATAGCTTGTTTCATATTTTTGACTTTATAATAACCACTTGGGGTTAGTACATCTATTCACACTCTTACTGAGGCGTCTAGTTTATTTAAAGGATACTACAAACCTTATACGAATGATTATTATCATATGAAAGTAAAGATGTCGCATATTTCGACACATCACCATGCTTGGCATGTGTGAAAATATAATTTTTATCGTTGTTTATGATTGCGAACTCAGCAAGGTCATTCAAGTATGTTTATTATATTTATATAAAGCAGTGTTGTAAATATTAAGCGCGACATTTTTTCGACCGCATTTTTGTTTTGACAAGCACTTGTTGATTAATTGATTATTTAAATTCTTAGTATGCCATATTTTTTAAGTTGTCATTTCTTTGCTGTGTACAGTTTAGGCATATAGTCTAAAAGCATAACTTATCTGTAATATGTTAAGACTTTGACGGTGGGTTGAATGGTGACCAATTAATTTTAAACTTAGTTTTCGCATATAATTAAGCGTTTGATTTCTGCTAGATTATGGGCTTTCTAAATCACATCGTAAGTATATTTTAGTTTTTTATATTAAAGATGGCGTTTTAGCGTTAGTCGTGTCTTTGGGTTTGATTATGTCGTTGGCTTACTGCAAGCAAGCGGGGCGATTGAGCGTGAGAGGGTTCATAGTTTCAATCAATCTTCAATCGATCAATCTCTAAAAACCTTTTTTAAACAAGTTTCATCTACATGGTGTTTGACATTTGCATTTGTCTATTTCAAATAGTTAACGCAATTTGCACAGTGTATAGAGATATGTTGATGCCACAATGATTGTTTCATATTGCAAAATAATATTTTTATAAAATGTTGTTATTGATGTAACATCAATGTGATATTTTACTCGAGCGTATGCAAAAGTATATCAATAAACCATGTTTGTAATTCAAACTGTATTAAATACCAAATGTAATTTTTAACAATCATGCTTGTAACGTGAAATTTGTAATTGTGGCTTGAGAGCAATTCCAGATCATAAGTCTATCAAACTATCAAAAAGTAACGTGGTATAAATAAAGATATATCAGTGTGTTATTCACCTCATAATCTCCTTTGCTACATCTCATTATCAGACAATGATATTGCTTACCATCGCCTTTAATACCAGTTCGTGCTACAATTCGGTTTTGTAGTAGCGTTTATGTTTCATTGTGAAAACTCGATGTGTTTTGGCAACTTTCTTTGCACTGAGACTCTCTTCTTTTCTCTGTCAAGCTTCAATCATGGACCCTACTACAGATGGACTAATAATGAGAGTCTTTCTTTGATCACATCATGACCACCGCCACCTGATACTAGCGAGTTTTCGCTCAGCAACATACAGACCTTCGCGGACGCAGATCACTCAGGTTTACGGCCGTCGCACATAGACCGCCCTCGATACAATACGTGGTTTCGCTTTTCGGTGAATGCGTACGTCTGCACGGAGGTATTGCATTTGCAATGCCATTAGGCAATTTTCGTAATGTAACCGAATTTAATGCATACGTCTTTGTGAAGTGCCTCGATACAAAATATTTCTTTCACCTGATAAGGATAATAGTATTTCAATAGACAGAACCCAAACTGCATACATTAGTTGTTGCCAGTTCGACAAACATAAGGGGTATTTCGCAAGCTCATTGCGGACAGAGAATCTGCGGTTCGTGTGCAAAATCGAGAAGCTACTATAGTAACAGCAGGGTGATCGCTGAGGTACTGAAATCCAGAACGGGTTTTGGCCAAATCTACGGGC
>BEXV01000007.1:24054-56928 GCA_003118195.1 Hemicentrotus pulcherrimus | reverse complement strand
CCCCCCCCCCCCCCCCCCCCCCCGCTTAGCGGCTGGCTAAGTTTTGCGAATTTTTTGGCCCGATTTCAAAATGTTAAACCAACCACCCCCCCCCCCTTTTTAAAATCCTGCGTACGACACTGCTTCACATTTATCGACTAAAAAATAATTTTTGTTAAAAAGAGTTCCCTTTATGGTAATAGAGTAGGCCCAAAGACCTCCCGTTAATATCCATCATGTTCAGTTGACTCATAAACAAAACTTTAATATTTTCCCTCTTATAAAATATTTTGCAGATATGATGGACAATCGCTTGTCGATACAGTGGAAGTGTACGATCCTTGGAGAGATAAATGGAAGATACAAGCAACCAAAATGAACGAAAGAAGATGTGATGCAGGAGTGACTTCTATACTTATCCCCTGATCATAAACGATTAATACACCGTGTCCATATCGAAGTTCGACACAATGTTCATCACGATGTCGTCACGATGTTCGTATTTGCGTGACATGTTAATGCCTGGAATATAGCTTGTAAACGAGTATATTGAGGACTACCTAGCAGGCTTGAAACAGATTATCAGATTACAGGAAAAGTTGAAAGTTAATGCAACTTGAAGTGATTGTTGTCACATCGGACTTTTTGAAGGCCTATACTTTTGCAATATTGATGTCCGCGGTCATGTTTCAAAAACTTGTAAATCGTTTAGGAATTAAGGTCAACTATTTGTGTGATTGTCTTCAGCTGATTTTATATGCGGAAGGATCCTAAAATCTACCTCCGGAACTAATTAAATATTTTGATATGTCATGAGATATGATATAGAAAGGGGGAGAAGGTTCATAATGCTAACCTGAAAATGGTTATATATTCCAAAGGAACAGAAACTTTAGAAGATAAGAATGGTAAACAAATATGGATATATTATTGATAGCAATCCTATTCGTATTAATAATGACAAACATTTGTTTTTGAAAAAAATATTATAGATAAGTTTGTTTCAAATGCAAAGACATTCCACGATAACCATAATAGAAATATGGGCAAGTATCCATCTCCTGCCACCAAGTTTTTTTTGTAATCCTAAAGTAACGATACGTCCGTTGTGATGCCCCTTCTTTTATCCCTATGTCCCCTTCGCCTCGTCCCCTTGCGCTTATTTCTTGTTCTCTTATCCCTGCCTGCATCTAATTGATTTTCTACCTATCCCACTGTCCCCTAATATCTCTCCCCTCTCTCTCTCTCCATCTCTTTCTCTCTCTCTCTCTTCCCCCCAATTGCGTTTTAATGTTCGATCCCCCGTGAATAGGAGAAAGATTATCAAAATGAGACCCGAGATCAAATTAAATATGAATATGTCTAGTAGCATATTAAAAACACATGGATATTCTCAGTGTACATGGTATATTTACAAACACGATTTTAATTTGTGCTCAAATGCTGCATCAAACATCATCTGGTTTGACCTTGCATACTATATCAGAACAATAGCTATTGAATACCTCATCGTATGCTCTGTTGTTATTGCCATGATCCTCGCTTGGAAATAAAATCAAATATATATTGAAAAGCGATGTAAATTGAAAATCCGATTGTAAATATAAATGTCACTATTTTTAAACGAATGCATCCAATCACTCACAATAAGGCTCTCACAATAAAGTAGTATAAATCTTGGACTGTATACTATAATCAAAGAGGGAAGGAGTAGCTGCATTAAAATCAAAGAGGTAATACATATTTAGGGCTCATGGAGAGTGAAATAAAGTGACAAAAGGAAAAGACAAACTACAGAAAGTGATTGATATAGGATATAGTGCCATGATTAGAAAGAAAAGAAGAGAGAGGGGGAGGGAGAGAAAGAGAGGTGGAGAGGGAGGTGGAGAGGGAGCGGGAGAGGGATAGGTAGATCAGTGTGATCAGTCACTTTTGTAACATGTACACCATCCAATTACCCCAATCTGATACTAAGCTGTATATTTGATGAAATAATGCCATGAGCAAATATCATTTCACCCAAAAGAGACAGAGAACCGAACGATTTGCATTACAGCATGCACATTATTGTATTTTATTGAAAACTTACATATCACATGTTACAGGAAAGGCATTTACAATGTAGTTCTCCTGCATGCTTACAGAGTGAGTTTTATAGACCCACGGTAAAGTCTTTGAATAAAGGTACAAGACACAATTTATTTTTTAAAATAAATAATCCAAAATACATTTGTAAAAGTTCCATTGCATGCACATTCTTTTTTGAATCCAGACAAATGAAAACTAATGACAGATATGCCCTACGATACAAACTTGTTTACAACAAAACATTTTGGTGAATGCATTAAATTAAAATCAAGTAAACTGAAATTGCACAAATTTGTTATGGATGGCAAAACATACCTTATATACATTCTATAATCTAAAAATAAATGTAAGTATACTTCACCAATGTATCCATGTACCATCACCATCAAAATGGTGATTTAAAAGTAACTATATTAACATTTATAAGGTGACAAGGTACAAAACAAACAAAACAAAAACAGATCGAAACATTTTTTTGATAATTAATATTTGCAGATAATATTGGCAGGTTTGAGAGCATGTTTCTAACTGTATGACAAACAGCATAACAAAACAATTACATACATACAAAATAAAATAATTTTTCAACACATTTTCCCCCATAAATTGTTTGTATGATAATTGCAACATCTTTCCTCATCATAGTTTTAATACAGATTTATGCAAAAGTAAGTAATAAGGTATAACATATTTCAGTAGTTCCTTCTTACCTGCTCTAAAACATACTTACCGAAAATATTTTCAACAGTTCTCAACTTATCTTGATAACATGCTGTTTCAAACTTACAAATGACCATTGACTTTTGAGCTTGTTCTCATGAACTCCTAAATAGAAGGAGTTCATTTATTGATGCTTATTACATTTATTTGTTTATCTAATGCATTAAAATCTTCTTATACTATAGCTATAAAAATATAATTTTTAATAATTTGTTGAAAATTTGCTTTTCCTCTTTGATCATATTCTGTCCTTAAAATATCTATATATCGATTCATTACAATACTGTTAATTGTTTAAGACAACTTTGCCTTTAGATTTAGAAGTAATAGATATACTTTGAAGTACCTGTTCAAATAACAAATTGAAAAACCGTATCAGTGGACGAATCGGCACAAAGCCAATATCATCACTACATAGCTTCACATGAATAGGAATCAGTGATAAAAAGCAACAAATGTCAACTTCAAACTGTACAAGGAAAACACATCGGGCCTCGAAGATTGGCCTCTATGTAAGAGGCAATTTACATTCATAGCGATTTATTCATACATTTCTCTCATACTTCTTTCAAAATATGCAATTATGACAAAAAATTGTAACTTGAATTTTCAAAAATTGTTGACACTTTTTGCACCAACCAATGCTTTAAAGGTAATACAAAGTTTTGGTACGGGGTCATGAATTTGGTTCAAATAAACATATTGGAAGCATATGCGATCCTACAATATGCAGTGATCGCTGTCGCGGTTGAAATCGAGTCTAAAATTATGAAATTATTAATAACAAACTCTTGATGTTGTATAGCGCCCTCTCAAGGTCAAGATATTAATTAAGCTATAAAACAATGTTTCTTGACTAATTTTGACCGGTAAGCTATTCCCGTTTGGTAGTTATATATCACAACTACATATTCGGAAATTTTCAGGGTCGCAGCTACCATTGTACGGCCGTATGCGCTATTTGAAATTTACCGGGAGCACCATAAATTTTTATTTTCATTTTTTTCTCGAAAGCAGAATTGTTTTAGGGGCTAATTTTTTTAGTGCTTATTATACATCCACAGGGGCATCCAAATCTATCAAAATTGTAAAGAATCATTATCCACCAAATTTTCAAAATTTCCCAAAACTTTGTATTACCTTTAATATTGAGGGATGAAGAGCTTTTGTGTTATAAATGTATAGATGCAGCAATTTTATCCAAGACAATTTCAAATGTTATTCACTGTGTTCAACATGTGATCTCAAAATACACATTAGGCTACCTGTGGTGGCTATCAATATGGTTGTCTTCAGGTTTTTAGATATTTACAGCAATATTAAAATAAAAATAATGTTTAAAAATATTGTTTAAACTACATTATTGGCACATACAAAGGAAGAATAATTCATGCTTGAAGATACTATATTTCAAATCTACACATATAGATTGCAATACAGAAATGTAATACTAAGAGCTTTTTTGAAGTTACATTATCCAACAGCAAAGCTGAAAATAAGTTGAACTACTACTCCCATGAGAAGCACACACACAGCATCATATTTCACAATGAAAGGCAATCTAGATTTGATTAAAAAAAAAGTTTTTTAAACTACCCGGTACTCTTCAATAAATATGGATTGCCCAATATCCACATGGTCACATGAACAAAGTATTTGCAAAAAATCAACTTGTAAAATCAGTAAATGCAATATTAACAATGCTGGCCTTAATTGGAATTAATAAAACAGTTGTTTGTAATGCAAATTCTTCTGGATGAAATAAATCGGCTGCTTCTCAGGTAATATCTTCTGGAAGGCCTCACTGTGTGTAAATCTTATAAGAATTCTATGTGTGTATATCTTACAAGACCTTACTGTGTGTATATATCTTATAATACCTCTGTGTGTATATCTTACAAGACCTCACTATGTGTATATCTTATAAGTAGAAGACATCTGCATTGCAAGGACCTGTTGACCTACCAGTCCACCATCAGGATCACCTCCAAGTTTGATGACTTTCCTCTCTTCCACCCCGAGAGTTCTTCTTCCCCCAGGTAAAACAGCATCAATGGCCCACTGAAGGTCCCAATGGATGATCCAACGCTTCATGTCCAGCATCTCTACCAGGACATCGAACACAACAGGACCGGTCCTCAGCCTCCCTGTCACTCCCCGTGGGTGACGCACACTCTCCTTGATGCCACCAGTGATAGGTGTGAGGGCAGTGTTCAGGAAGACATCAGTGAGGGTCTTACCCTGGACACCGGCGATGAGTTGGATTCCTCGTAGCTTCATGTCGAGGGTTTCCTCTGCATCCTCCAGACTGGATATCTCATCGATGATGACAATCTCAGGTCTGTGGTTCTGGTACGCTTCACTCATGACCTTGTGCTGGAGATTGCTTTCAATAACCTGCATCAGCAAAGAAATCATAATATCAAATAAGAGAGGGGAGACTTGTCACTTTCATGTATCTGCAACTTATTATCCAATTGCTTCTGCACCTTTTGGCCCCTACCTGGCATTCCTTGTTGGTGATGTTACCCTCCTAAATATAGCACTTGGTGAGCCCTGTTAATCCCTGTAATTCCATTGTATAAAGAAATAGGGTTTGGTGCATCTGAGACTCATCCATTATTGATTGATCGTCGCTTTATTCAAAAGAATCAAGATTTGCAGCAATAATGCCGCACTGCACATGATCTACTTATAAAAATACATTTAAAGATATTATTACAAGAGCACATAACAAATTACAAAATTTGAATGAAACAAATACTTAGCTCACACTGCAAACTTGCACAGATATTGATATGGAGAAAAAAAATAGGATGTCCAACATGTAAATAACATGTAGCCCAGGGTCAAAATTAGATTAACTAAAAATTTGTGAGTCATAATAATGAACAAGATATACCTTCAATAAAAAATGGAAAGAATAAACTGAATGTACAAATGTTCACCGTATCACATGGCTGAATTTTTAAAAAATCAAGCAAGTGATTGATCAATTTTAGAAGGACAATTCTTGTCGAGAAAATAATTACACTGGAAAAGTTAAATGGTTGATACTGAGAAACAAATAAAGGTAAATTCCTCGGCTGCATTTTTAAATAACTAAAGAAAATGCAGCTAACATCCAGTGATGTATTCATTCAGTTGTATTTATTTATTCCATTAAATAACCAAAATGACCTAAAACTGAGGATCACTGGTTAAGATTCCAGTAAACTATTCTAAATGAGTCCAAGGTCAAAGGGTAAAAAACTGATAGATGCTTTATGTACTCAGAAATTTTTAAAGTCTCGAATGAGGATTCGTCTTTCCTCAAATAATCAAGATTTATTGTTCAATTTGTTGTTAATGTGTACGTAGTTCCAGTCACACAGAGATATCAAACAGTCGACTTGACTCTATGCATGTATCTCACCTGTAATCTTCGAGCAGATCCTATAGATTGATGTGGAATGTCTCCCTCTCCAGCTATCTGTGCATTTAAAAAAGGAGGAGTCAAAGTTATTATTTTGATACAAAACAGAGCTGTGACTACATTTATCATGGGAACAATCGTGCCTTTTTTGGAATTAAACATATTGTTAACATGTGTGTATAGAATCAAGTGACTGAAAGTGAAAAGCAATTACTTTTTTTGTTACTGTTGAGCTTACATGACCAACTTACTTGCTATAAACAGGCAATTGAAGGATACAATACCTGCAACACCCCCAAAAAACAATTCATTAATTTAGAAAATACAAAGTTTGCATTAGGAGCATCTTATTCATCAAGCAATCTTTGTCCACTGCAAGTAACCAAGAACTTACCTCTGATACTGTGTCAATGATCATGACATTCTTCTTCTCCACATCACTCAACACCCTTGCAGCTTCCCTCAACAGAGTTGTCTTGCCCACCCCTGTAGGTCCAACAACCAGAATGGACTTGCCCTTGTTGAATATATCATACAATGGGCTGAGGCATCCTGGAAGGGGGTGTTCAACCTTGGCTGTTATTCCAATGACCTCTCCTTGGAGGTTTGCCAGCAGGCTGTACCACAAAAACGAACAATCAACAATATCAAATTATTTTCAAATAGAAACATATCTGCTCCTGTTAATGTGATCAGTCATACATTTTGAAACATGATATTCTATTCAGTTTGTGTGCTGGAATGAACAGGAAAGGTAAATGACACTACCGGTATATCAAACTGACATTAGCGATTTGCCAAGTTGAAATTTCCATAAGCATAGCAATAAAAATATTCACAAATTCATCATTTCTTATTCCTCATCCACTTATGTTCAAACCTGTACCAATCTACATTTGCCACTCTCCACCCATGTGTTAAATGGGTACCCGGTAGGATGCGAAAGCTAATGTGCTTAGATTAGCAAGTGTGCGCTTGTAAAAATGACTCCTGGCTGGAATGCTCCCAAGGGAGTGGAGAATATGCATACATTGTGTGCAGGTAAGCCTGAATCCGATGACCGGGGTAATAATATATATCTGTAAAGCGCTTTTCAGGGCCCGCGGTCCTGAAAAGCGCTATATAAGAGCCAGCTATTATTATTAATCTGTTTTTCTAATTTTCTGATTTCCTTCAAGAAGAGTCCTCTTTGCCAATTTCATACTCGCCTAACATGGTGGCAGCGGTGGGATATGCAGGCTTTCTTGGCCCTCTTCATGAGATAACGTCAAAGGTTTGTTCCCATATGATGCGGTAAACTACAGCGGCTCACTATGTTTTGGTAAGAATATGTACATGTAATGCACTTCATACTTTTGTATCTAATATAGCACATAGATAAGGGAGGACCTTTGTTACGTACAGCTCCTTTTTTCTTTCCCACTTAAAATTCATTAATTTCAAAAAGCAACTACAGTACATTTTATTATGACACATGTGAAAAGCTTCAATTCTTCCGTACAAAAGTTTATCTGAAAGTATTAAAAATAAAGAAAACATTATTCCAGGTGATTTACCCAAGTCTGTGAAGTGTACCCCTGACCATGGCTTGACTGTTCCTTGTCCTGATAAAGCTGTTGTCTTCCAAGATGCTCTTCAAGTCCTGCTTGGTCGACTCATCAAGATTCAGCACTTTTTCCATCATTTCAGAACCAAACCCAGACTTCAAATACCTACAAGCAAATGAGAATATCACAAGAGATAACAGTCAGACTGCAACCATTCGATCTATAGAACTAGGGGAAACAGAGCAATCTACTCATTTCATTTTCATTTTTTCCTAAGAGCCTGCCAGATTCAAACTTAAACCCTTATGTCCATTCGGTGGCATTTATAACTGTTATCAATAATCTCCTCAATATTAAGTCCTGAAATACTGGGATGGCAAATGCAAATATAATCCCAAGGTCGTTGAGCCTCCCCTTAATAAATAATCACACTGGGATATAAATCTGTGAAAATTTAGATAAGTTGAAGGTACTTCAGCATACATCCAAAAAAAAGTGTGGCTGTTATTCATGTACACGTAATTTCAAATAAACATCCCATCTGAGGATTGAAGTGCTTTATCATGGTACTTAAGAGTAGGTATCAGATAAGAAAAAAGTCAGGATTACACATAAAAATGCCTTCAGCTTCACAATGTCATTTGCTCAAAGCCAAGATAATATTGTTGAAAAGTAGATGTACCAATAAGCTCAACAGCCCCTAGAAAATTATTTGTGAGAGTTGGGAAATCATTTCTGAAATTACAGTGAGAACCCACCGTGCTTTGGGTTTCCTGCCAACATCCAAGACAACTTCTGCTAACTGAATAAAGGAATAGATGGAGCTTTCTTGTGATAGCTGCTGTAGAGCCAGTTGAATGCTTGCGGGATAAGCCTCAACAAACTTAATCACATCTGATAGAAGCAGATCATCAAATTCTTCATCTTGCTCATCCGTAATGAAGCATGGTTTGATTGGTATGGAAGCTTGCTGCATGGATTAAATACAAAACAAAAACACAAGACTCAAAAGTGAAGACCACATTATTAATGAAGAACAAGATTATGATGGCAGAAACGTTTTGTCATTATTGCAGCGTATGTTTGAACATAGTTCTTGAGAATGATCTTATCAAAACATTCATTCTGGGATTCTTAGAGATATTAGTTTCATATTTCTAATCTGGTGGAACTTTCTGTGTTGACTGAGATTAAAACAACTATGCCAAAGTATATGATAAGTTTTATGAAAATGTTATGAAAAAGTAACTCTTTGGTACAAAAGGTTTTACCAGTATCTAAAGCTACCTCACCTGTTTACTTACTTCACTGAGTGGATGAATGAAGACTGGGTTGTTGCCTTCCTCGAACTGCAATACCATTGGCTTCATCCACTGTGGGGATGTAGACAGCTTCGTTTCAGGAGAAGTCTTGACCCATTGCTGTTGCTCCCACTGTACGAAAGTCACTTGATGAGGAGGGAGAATTTGAGCTTGCAGCATCAAGCCCATAGGGATTTGATGGATTATTTCTGGAGCTAGTTTAGGCACATGGATGTTTGGCTGTTGTTGTTGGTGTGTTTGATGGTATTGCTGCTGCATATTGGTGTTTTGCTGTTGTTGGTGTGTTTGATGGTGTTGCTGCTGCATATTGGTGTTTTGCTGCTGTTGTTGGTGTGTTTGATGGTATTGCTGCTGCACATTGGTGTTTTGCTGTTGTTGTTGGTGTGTTTGATGGTGTTGCTGCTGCATATTGGTGTTTTGCTGCTGTTGTTGGTGTGTTTGATGGTATTGCTGCTGCACATTGGTGTTTGGCTGCTGTTGTTGCTGAGGTGTTTGTGCCAAGCTAGTCATAATATCAGCACCCCAATCTTCTGCATGTTGAAAAACTTGCTCTAACATATCTTCTGCATCTTGAAAAAGTTGGACTATCTTATCTTCCTTTTTAGCATTTTGCTCCTGGTTGAGTATACCTTTAGGTTTAGTGGTTATATTACTCAAAACCTGATCATTTTTTTGGAAGCCTTTCTGTTTTTGTCTACCTGCCTGTTCTGTGAAACTAGTGCTTGAGGTTCTGGCATCCGATTCACTTTTCTCAGTAGGACAGTCTGTGAACAGGGTTGGTCGTTGCTGATGATGAGACATTTCAGACCTTATATGTTCTTTTTCAGTTTTGAGAGAAAGCTTGTCAGAAAACTTTTGAGAAGGCTCCTTCTTCTTCTTTGACTCGACTTTTACAGTATCATTTACTTCTGAATTCTCCTGTTGTTTTTGCTGATGCTTATCCTGTTTGGATGGTTGTTCTTTAGCTTTGACTGGACCAGAGGATGATGTTACACTGTGTTTCTCTGACTCCACATCATTCTGTGATTTCTGATAAGACATCTGACTTTGTTCTTTTTTGACAACCTCTCTTGGAGAGTGAGAACTTTTAGATGAGCCTGCGTGGTCTTTTGTATTTGCTAGACCACATGCTCCTATTTCACTGTTTTTCTCTGCCTCTTTGTCATTTTGCACTTCTGGTTGAGGCATCTGATTTTGCCTATTTTTATTGGTTGCTCCAGGATTGGGACAACTTTGAGATGAACTGTTCTGTTCTTGAGTTTTGGCTACACAAGCTGGCTTGTCAGAATTTTTTTGAGAAGACTCTGTTTTCTTCTTTGACTCAGTTTTCACAGCATTAATTACTTCAGAGTTTTCATGCTGTTGTTGCTGATGCTTATCCTGTCTGGATGGCCGTTCTTTAGCTTTGACTGAACCAGGGGCTGATGTCACACTACTTTTCTCTGCCTTTTTGTTATTTTGCACTTTTGTTTGAGGCATCTGATTTTGTCCTTTTTTATTGGTTGCACCAGGACTAGGACAACTTTTAGATGAACTGTTCTGTTTTGAAGTCTTGGCTGAAGTTTTGTCTGAGGTTACAGTGCTATTCTTTGGCTTCACACCATTCTGTGTTTTCTGCTGAGGCAATGTGTTTTGTTCTTTTTTGACAGTATCTTTTGGAACGAAGGGATTTTTGGAAGAATTGGATTGTTCCTTGGCCTTGGGTGCACTATTGTTCTTTCTCTTTACATCATTCTGCACACTCTGTTGAGGCATCTTACCTTTTTCTTTAGAACTGAGCAGACTTTTAGAATGTTTGGTTTGCTCTTTTGTCTTTGCTGGACCAGATGTTCCAATTCCTCTGCTTTCCTTCTGCTTTACATCAATTTGAACTTTCACCTTCAGCTGATTCTTTTCTTTCCCACCAAGTACCCCAAGACAGAGGGGATTTTTAGATGGAACAGTTTGTTCTTGAGGATTGGCTGGACCACAGGCTGAAGTTACACTACTTTTTGGGGGCTTCAGATCATTCTGCATTTTCTCATTTCCTCCTGATTTGTTAGATTTCAGTTGGGGTGGAGATTCTTTTTGTATTTTATTTTTTCTTCTGTTTCTGTTTCTTCTTCTTCTTGCAGTTCGGTTACTCTCCTTTGAAGTTTGGATACATTCTTGAAGCTGCTCTTGTTGATTCTGCTGCTTCTGATGAGCACTTGTTGCTGCTACTGCACCAACAGAGATGGCATTTTTATTTGTCTTTGGCTTTACACTCTTATCCAAATTGTGATCTTGCTGCTTCTTTTTTTCATTACTGGCTGCTACAGAAGACTGAGTTAATTTCTCTCCTTGAGCACTGGCAACTTGAGGACAGTTTAATTCCTCCTCATTTGACTGTAAACCACAGTTCTCATGATGTTCATGTTTTTGCACTTGATGTTCTTGCTCCTTTGGATGTAAATCTTGTGAGTGCATACAAATGCTTTCATCTGATGTTTCTTCAATGTCAGAAGTTTCACCTTGAGTCAAATAGGGAGGAGCTTGTTTCATGATTGCATTTTCTGTCAGACATCCTGCCTTGCCTTGCAAAACATTTGCATAGGTACTTTGAGCCGTCTTCTTTACATTACAATCAAAGTGTGGTTGTTGCTTAGTCTCCTTTCCATTATTGCTGGTCACAAGATGCAGAGCACTGTGGCTTTCTTTTTGGCTGGTAAAGTCTGTTTCCACACTTTCCATCTCTTCACTTTGGTAATGTTGCTCTTGTGTTTCACCCTGAAGCTTATGATGCAGCTCTTTTTGAGTGACCCTTTGTTCCTGCACCTCAGTTATTTCATACTTTGCCTCCTTAGTGTAAGATTCAATAGCTTTTACTGAACAAGGAGCCTGTTGTATGCTTTCATTTCCTGTTGTAGTCATGCCCTCAAGAGCAGCTGCATATGAAGATGGGTGACTGGGTACGTTCTCAGGACCAGAGACCATGTCTCCTCTTCTTGGGTTATACCAACAGTCCAACTGCTGTGGACTCTGCACCGAGGCATTGGATCGTTGGTTAAGCTCAGCCAGCATTGAAGCTGACATTATGCTGGCAAAATCAACCACAAAAGAGACACCATATCAAGTCAATATCATGAGACATTGTTAAATTGTGTCAGTACAAATAAGAAAATCTGAATGGACACAAATGATGTACTTTTTTTTTCAGATCTCAAAAATAGCAAAGATTATAAGGGCTATAAGCAAACACAACCTTACAAAACCTACATTAATCTCTTACACACAATATGATTTTGATATAACATACCCGTAATGATTCCCATTGACCCTAGCTTGAGATATATATGAGGCTTGGTATATTATCAATTAGAATAAAATCAGAAAAGAAGCAACTGTTATCTAATTTCCAGTGTGGAACAAAGCATATCAATTAGGCTCGATCAGATTTATAAAATGGTTAAGGTAACACACTCATTAAGTAATGAGTGCAAGTATGCTTGACTTTGAAGTATAAGGTTATACTGTTGGTGTAACTACAAAAATAATTGCTGCTTTTGTTTGCATAACATACAACACAAGTCCATTACTGTACATACCTTAACATTGCTTGATAGAGGAAAGGAATCATCTTAGAGGAAACTTGGGCCATTTCTCTAAGATTGTTGATAGCTTGTCTTTGTGATTTTCCACAATAATCCATGGGTTCATCCACTACAGGTGTTCTCTGGGAGCCAACTACGATGTCTACACAGCTATATGGTACCATTCCATAGACCTGCAACAGTTCTGCCAGAGGCACTAGGAAGCTGTGCCCACGTATGATACGATCTGCTTCCTGCAATCAAGTGGTCAAAATCATTAATTGTTTACGTGCTGTCACCTGTGCCTGCATGGGAAGGGAAAAGAAATCTTATTCACTATGACCTATGCTACTAGATGAACTGAATGGGATGTGCAGACTGACCACTACATCAAGCTTTCCATTATACTCTTCCATGAATAACAGTGCAGTGGATTCTTAACCCATTACCTACTGGAACCGGGTGGTCCCTCAATAATGCATATGGGAATAATTCAGAAGTCAACAGGTTAATATGCATATCTGGTGGCTCTTCTCCACATGGAACCTTCATTATAATCCTATTCAAGGGACAGAGTCTGCATGTTACCCCCAGCAATCTATCATTTATCTGTTAAACAGGGGAGTCCGGGGTATGTTAACACACAAGGAAGGCTGTGGTCATTCACCTGGGCTGGATCAAAGCCCACAATACTTGGTTCAACAGGCAGATGCTGTATCACATGAGGAATGGAATCGCACCACCTCAATTTTTACTTACCATGACATCAAAGACTCTGACAATCTTCAAGCCAGCATTCTCTCCCAGGTCATGAGACACATGAAGGACATCGTACACAACCTGCAATGACAGAAGAACAAAAAAATGGAAGAGTGAGGGAAACTTTATTCAAGCAAGCATATATATTCAAAACTCTATGATATAATCATCAGTATCTAAAACAAATAGTGTGGAATATCTCTTTTTTAAATTGAAGGAATGAATCTATATATTTTAAAACAGAAAACAAAAAGGGTGTGTTTTTGTTATAATTTTTGTTGTTTAAACATGCAATTCAATCTGATCTGATCATGAATATTTCTGGGGGTTTTATTCAAAATATATACAACATTTGATCGCTCTGCGTAGGCAAACTAGACAGTTGACCACTTTCAGGGTGCTACAAGAATTTTTTTCACCACTTGCCCAGTCGGGCAAGTGGGTTTTCAATTTACTTGCCCGAACCAATTTTTCACTTGCCCAAAGTTCTCAGTCAGAAAATGAATAAAGAAGCGTTACATTTAGGTCCATCGCGTAATGCTAAGTGTTTTAGAATATGCACACAACAGCACTGAAAGAACAACTGATAATATCCTGTAAGTTAAAAAGTCAAATAGTCAACAAAAAATGGCTGAAGATTAAATAAAGAACACAAATTTATTTGCAGGTTTATTATTGTTTTTATTCTTTAAAGTCAATAACTTCTTAGATTCACGTGAATCTTAGCAAGGCTTTCGTTTCAGTCATATACAAGACCAAATAAATGAACATCATGAAGTAAACTATGAATACAATGCTCATATTATTCCACGCCAACCATTATAAAACCAAAACAACTGGTTCTCCCAGGTTCATTTAGCTTGCTCGGTCAGATCTTCAGTCCGCAAAAATAATAAATTCAAAATTAGAAATCAATCTATCTAATTAACACAAAAGTAGATCTTGTTATTATTCTCAAAATAACAAATGGTTTGTTTTATTTATTCCTGTTATTTTTTTATGCCGATGAATTCTTGCTTAAAAAAAATCTCCGACGTTTGTTTACATCGAATCTCTGACTTTCATCATTCGCACGTGCACCCGCTTGATTCACCCAGAAAATGACGTCATTTATCCTAGCAAGATTCAGCCAATCAGAGAAGGGCACGACTTGTTTACAACAAGCGGAGAGAGGGGGAGAGAGCGCGCGATCGGGGAAATGTGCATGATTCATATGTAGGATTTTCTGTGTGCATGCGCTGCAGCAGTGCGGTGTTTTATTTTGTAGAGTTAACTCGTTTGAAAAACGATCTCGATCTCTTGTAATGTGCGACGGTTTGGGGGGATTTTGACGATCGGTAAGCAATTGACGGGCGAAGTATGAGAGTTCTTAACCACTGAAAAATTGCTATAAATCGTCACTTGCCCGATCGGGCAAGTGATTATTTTTTTTGCTTGCCCGACGGCTCAGTTTGGTTGCCCCGGGCATTCGGGCCAGCGGGTTTGTCGCGCCCTGCCACTTTACCGACTCACATCTAAAATAGATAAAAATGGCTATGTACCTTTGTTTAATACAGACATTTACTTATATTTATGATAAACACTTTGACAAATTCATTGTCAATTAACCTAGGACTCATACAAAGGAAAAGTTTTTACACCCTATCATTTCTAGACTTCTATCATTTTTCATCAAGTCTATCAGTGAAATGCCTCACTCTGATAAGCTGGCAATTACTGTAATCACCTTCAAAATGGAGTCATCACTGAGTAACTTTCCAACAGAGTGAATGATGGCCCACTTATGAATGTTATCTGGAGTTCCACCAGCGATCTTAGTTCCAGGACGGGCCTTGCCCTGGTTGGACCCAGGTGAGAGTGCACCTAGATCGACAGCGTAGGAATCTCCTTCCCAGAAGTGAACCAGAAGCCACCCATTCAAGCTGGAGATGCCTATGATTGGACACGTGTAAACTGACAGTTTCTCCATCAGGAGCTTCTCAAAGACTCCAGTCTCCTGGAAAGTAAAAAGAGCAAGATCTCATGCAACAAGTATTACATGCATCACTGAATACATTCATGAATTATTAAAACCAATACTTTATAGGGGTTGTTTATTTTCTTTTTCTATATCTAATTATCAGATCCGGCTAACTTGGTCTCAAGGACAACATGGCCTGCTGGAAATGTGGGAGCGAGTTGTCCCAGCATACCCTAACTTTAGCCCTAACCCTGAACCCCACCCTAAAGAATTTCATAAAAAATTCAGTCATGCCAGGATAACTTGGCCTCTATCGCAACAAGGATGAGTCTTCCCCCGAGTCGAGTCAGCCCGTCTTCCTAATTATCTATTCAAGATAATGACACACCTAGAATGTTATGTCACAGAAATGAGCACTTTCATTATCCTTATCATTGCAATACAACATTTTCTTCTTTCTAGCATTGATATCATATCAATATCATTAATATAATCATCATCGTTACTACTATCATAATAATGATAATATAGTATTAATGACTGCTTTGAGAGAAATAGTTGTTTTTATTCGCTCAAGGGAAGGTTACAATTGTGCTATTTCCCGAGGCGTGCTGAGGAAAATAGCCAAATTGTAACCTTCCCGAGAGCGTATAAAAACAACTATTTCTCGAATATTAAAGCAGTCATTAATACTTTTATATGCCCAAAACAAAAGAGTCAACTAATCACACCACCTTGGCCTTTCTCTAGTTTATCTGCACGGTTGTTTTTTATGAGTGTATCTTTGAGAGTAGACTAGATCTAGATTCTAGTCTAAGCAAGATATTTTTACAATTTTGGGGGTGGGCCGGCCCTGTGAGGAATATGGAGAAGAACCTGCGCTTTCATATGACACCTCACTTACTGAGTTTCACCTTCAGGATCACAACAGATAAAGGTTTGAATCTCGAATTGAAGAAAAAAAAATAAACTTATCTTTTTGTTGCATGGACGCGCAATGCACGTAGACTGCATAGAGACTGCATTGCATGTAATCTCTAGGAAGAATTTTATCACACAACATCGGGTGCACGATCAGACACCCTGACTACTAGTACTAGTTCTATTTTCGTCTAGGTCTATTCTGGTACTCGTCATTTTCAGCAACTAAACTAACATGTTTATGGATATTTCATTTCATTTACCCTTTTTGTTGTTCTTGCTGTCATATGCAGTGAGTCTTGCATTTGATAAGTTGAAATCTTGGGAGAGTTTCTTTAGCCATTCTTGTCTTGTTTGGAATTGTCTTAATTGTCTTGTATGAAAATACCGACCAATTCTTTGCACACGTACGGTATCCTCGATCACCAAGGCTGAACTATCTTTCCGATAACTGGAAGTTTACCGGGCAATTTTAAAGAAATAGTAAAAGTTTATAACTGCTCTTTCAACCAATCAGATGGCTGGATTCCTTAAGTGAGGTATATAATACAATATATACAATAGGTTATGTATGTTTGAGTGCAATAGCTGAGAGGGATTTACAAATAATAAAATTGAAGAATTATGATACAAAATTTATTTCCTATTTCACTATCCATTCTCTAGATCATGATATACATTCTGGATCATCAACTTGTAGAATTACCTTTACAATGGTCACTGTACACTCTGTGGGTACTGGTATTCCATATTTCATTGATGTGGCTCCTTCCATTAGTGCAGGCATTCCTTGATGAGTTTGATGTACTTTCACCCTGCTCAGAAATTGGCTCTCCCAAGTGAAGGAACTACCCGTCTCTTCTACACCATCTGCCGCGGCCTAAAACCAAGGTGCGAATGTACCATAAAGTCACTGATTACATCCTTATTTCTTGCTTGTGATTATTTAATTTTACTCAGTTATTGCTTACCGGCAGGGAATAATTTTCCTTAAATTTTTTGATTAGCAAGTTCAGCCGATGGATAAATATTTCAAATGAAATTCTGTACATTTCTATAGAAGAAAACTGCTACGCAAAAGATATTTTGTATAGCAGTCATGCAAAAATGCATAGCAAATTGCGATGCGATACCAGGAAAATTATTCCCTGCTTACCGGTAAGTCTCCAAATAAAAGTAACAGAGCACTTAATAAATGGAACCAACTCTAGTGTAGGTCTATCCCTTTGTTATTTTAGGCTGCTTTGCAGCATTTTTCTGAACATTTTAAGGGAAGTATTTTCAAAAGAAATACATCATAAACCAATAGCAAATAGGTTAAGACTGAATATTCAAAAGGAAAGGGAAAAGAGAACCAAAGAAAAGTAAGAAGTGGAAATGCCAAATGAATTCACACAAGACCACGAATACTGAATAAGGAGAGAATAAAGGAACACACTTGAGATGGAAGACTCTGGCATACAGTGAGGAGAGGAATGAAAGGAGAAACCAGAGGCTTCTGAAGAAGATGGAATCCTATGGTGTGAGAGGCTACAACATTGACTGGATATCCAGTTTTCTCTCCAACCGTAAGCAGCAAGTTGTTCTGGATGGTCATACGTCATCAACGGTAGAGGTCCAGTCAGGTGTGCCTCAAGGGTCAGTACTCGGACCCTGCCTCTTCCTTTTTTACATAAATGACCTGCCAAACCAACTTTCAACGAAAGTCAGACTCTTCGCCGACAACACGGTTCTGTACCATACCATCCAGTCACCTGAGGATGCAGAATTGGTACTGCAGGATCTTGATCAGCTTTGTAGGTGGTCAAGCAAGTGGATGATGGCATTAAATCCAAAGAAATGCCAGGTCATAACTGTCTCCAGGAAGAAGAAAAAGGATGTCCATCATTATTCACTCAATGGAGAAATCTTGGAGTCTGTGTCAGCTGCCAAATATCTTGGCATTACTCTCACTGCTGACCTCAACTGGACACAGCATATATCTGCCACTTGCAAGAAGGCAAACAACACCCTAGCCTTTCTTAGAAGGAACCTTCGTGTCAACTCCACTCGGCTTAAGACTACTGCATACAAGGCTCTCGTTCGCCCTCTTCTTGAGTACGGGAGTGCATGCTGTTTGGGATTCACACACCATCAGATGTGTTAACCAGTTGGAGATGGTCCAGAGACGAGCAGCGAGATATGTTCTCAACCTCTATCATTATACATCTAGCGTCTCTGACATGCTGAGTCAACTTGGATGGACCTCCCTCCAGAAGAGAAGAGAGCATCAACGTCTCGCCTTACTGTACAAGATGCACCACTCCTTGGTTGACTTTGACATCCACCACTACATCCAACCGGCAACAGTCGTAAGAACTACAAGATCGTCTCGTCCTTATTGTTATCGTGTCCTGCAGTCACGAACAGAGCAACATATTCACTCCTTCTTTCCTCGCACTGTTCGACAGTGGAACGCTCTCCCTCTTGAGGTTGTCCTGGCTCTATCAGTGGAAGCCTTCCAGCGACAACTAAAGACCGGGGGGAAGTAAATTCCGGCAATTTTTTTTACTGGCACTATTTATATATATACACCTTTCACCTACACACCTGGGCATCCCCATGTCGCCACACACATGCACTCGCACACATTTGCAAGAATCTTCAGCAGTGAAGGAGGCAGATTATTTTGAAGAAGAAGAAGAATTGGGTTTAGTACTAGATCTTATAGTAGAGTAAATAAATATGTAAGTGATAATCAAATGAAATGATTTGAAATGAATAAGTATAGGGATAAGAGCACAGAGACACAAATAGTAATTGCAACAAATCTAGGTATGCAAGGAGTTTAAAATCCTGCTGGAACGTTCCAAAACATTTTCTAACATCATATTAATTACAATTAACCCTTCAAGATTGAGTATGCAATCTTTATTGACTGGGTGCAATTATAAGCAACACATTTCTTTACATAATATTGAAATTATTTATCCAAGGAAGCCTAACATTCTAAGCTGGACATCACATGTACTAGATAAAAACCAAGACAGTTACTAGAATTTACTGTCTGGTATGGAGAATTCTTTAATAAAACTGACTGACCGTAATATGATCATGAGTTTCCATCTCTGTATAGGCGATCAGTGGAGTGGAGCCATGCACGTGCACTATGATCTGAGTCTCAGCTCAGCGGAACACCTAGTGTACTATTGCTGCACCCGTTGTTTTCAGCTTTCGGCCAAGAATGCTGCTCACATATTCAACACTCATATATCTCTGTTAATTGTCACTTCCATTTGAATTCCCTTGAACCTCTCCTATAGTAATATTCTACATGTCATGTAGAATATAGGTATGCAAGGAGGCAACTTCGGACTCTAATCAGAATCAGAGGCTTTTCTACACTTGTACACATGTAGTTGAAGTTGAAATCTCTGCTTGTTCAAGTCTTTGGTTTTCGCAGGTTGCGTCGCGTCAGAAGAAGTGGTCGTACCATTGTGAAAAAACACGGTCATATTAGGGATATTTATTTATTTATCAGTTATTTTTATCAATCTGTTTTAAATAAATGGGTACTGAATTGTAATATTAGAGTATTTTTAAAACTGAAAACAAGTTTTATTTACTAAAAAACAATTTAAGTCCAAATTACATGACAAATATATACTCTTGTAATGTAATATATACCTATAGAATAAATCAACTCGTCCGGGTATTCCCCGACAAAACAGATATTGAATTTCCCGTGACTCTGGCTGGTTTGGGCGCGCGCAGATTGAATACGTACTGTACTAGATGTAACAGTGTTGTCATTTGATTGGCGTCGAACGCATAAAACATAGACCCTACTTGACTGAACACCGACGTACGCACCGAATGACATTTCGTCGTCTCTGTTTGGTGAGTTGATGAAATTTTTCAAGATCACTTGTTAGTAGTTTATACCAAAAAAAAATTAACACAGAAAATCAAGTCAGATCGACTAACTAACGTTAAATCTCAATGGACTATAGGACTCTTGCAGGCTCTTGCTTTTGAAAGTCGAGTGCGCGTGCGCGAAGCCAAAGGTTACAGCCATACATATGCATTAGCATGGACTCTCTATGCTCTGCTGGAGGGGTTATACACATGCCATGAAAGACTATAAACCTATAGGAATGAGGCAGAAGTCTTGATTTGGTATACCTGGTTGTTTATACCTTAATAAACTTTCTTTTGAATTTGAACCAAGGATATGTCTGTCTATATCGAGTCTATGATTATGTAGACTGTATAGGCTTTGTACATATTTGGTGCAAGTGGAACAATAGGAGGACATCAAAGAAGTTACATTATATTTTATTTGGCAAAATTGCAGCTGTATGGAAACAGTCTAAAAGTAAAAATGTACATAAGGCATGTTTACAAAGTTTGATATCATGATATTGATTTTGTAATTTTGCAATATATTCATTTGATTCACAGATTTGATGTGTAAGCTGAAAGTATCAAGTGAAATTTGTAGGACTTGCATCACCCAACATGGATTTCGCAGATTGCCTGTCAGCCTTTGAAGATTTCCTACGCACCAAGGAGACATTCAGGTGTTCCAGTGAGGAAATGGATTCCTTCTTGCAAACTTTATCCATCACCGAGGAGACCAGGGATCTTGTGAATAAGACCACAATGAAAAATCCTCCTCCAACTCTCGAGGTGCACAATCAGACAGTATCTCTTTCCAGTTGTTACATTGACAGTATCAAACAAACGCAGGATGTTCTGCAGAAAGACAGGACTGGAAAGTTGGGCCACATCATGCAACAAATTCTAAAATCACTGGGCCATACTCAGAGGAACATGTTCTGGGAGATATCAACGATTCTTGAAATTTCAGGTGGGGATAGGGTTTCTGTTAGGATTTGTGAGCAGAAGCAACGACTCTGTGAAGCGAAAGTGAAGATGCATCAGTATCTCTTGCTAGAAGGTTTGCAAGACGTTGTTGCCTGTCTTTCAGATATTGGAAATAGTTCTGTCGAGGATGTCTGGAAATCATGTAGATCATCATCTGCTCCACTTGCCATGCAGAAAGTGGGCATGAATCAGAGTAAATTTGAGAAAACGCTGGAGAGTTACCCGGAAGCTTTCCAAGTTGAAGATGGTAAAGTGTTCTTGAAAGACAACCCTAAAATTACATACTCATTGATTCTTTGCCATATGCAGTCAGCTCAACATAAACTCAAAGATCACCTGTACAATAAAGGTGCTCTTCTCAAGAATGAACTGTTCCATTTGACCCCACAGCTGCTAAATAGAGCAGAGATACTTGCAATGGGAGAAGGCATGGAAACTTTCGCTTTCGCTCTGCAGTCACTACGTAATGACTTCCTTCTAATACCACCTCACATGCTCGTTGTTGCCCAAGGAACATCTCAAGTACAGGACAATCCTTTTGTAAGTGCTGTCTCCAAGATCAAAGACTTTATCAGAGGCGAAAATGCAGGGAATGGCACTTTCATGAGCCAACTTATAAGAGTTGTAAATAAGACGCTGGATCCTTGTGAGCAAGCAGCAGTAGGAAACACTAGCCAGAAGCTCAGAGAAACCATTGCTGCCTATCCAGGCCACTTTATCATTGGACATGACACAGTTTTTGTTGAGTCAGATGATGCCATCCTTCTGGATGTTACAAACATAGAAATGCAGAATCTTCCAATTACCAGGATCGATCAGGAGATTAGTAGTGGTGAGTGCTCATCAGTAACTTACTCATCAGATCAGTACACTGAATCCTTTGAGGACTCTGCAAGCTCTGACTCTATTGATCAAGAAACAGGTTCACTGCAAACTGATAATGACGTTTGTAGCTCTGTTCAGTATACTGAACAATCTGAAGGCTCAGCGAACTTTGAAACTCCCAATCGTGATGAAGGTTCAGACTGTACAGATAATGAGGTATGTAGCTCCATTGAGAACACTGAATATGATGACGACTTGGCAAACTTTGAGACTCCTGATAATGACATAGGTTTACTCCATACAGAAAATGAGGCACGTAGCTCCATTAAGAACACTGATCTCCCTGAACAATTAGCAAACTCTGACTCTCCTTATCAGGACACAGGTTCATCCCATCCAGATAATGATGTTTGTAGCACTGTTCAAAACACTAAATGTATTGAAGACTCAGTAAATTCTGACACTTCCGATCAAGACACAGGTTCACCATGTATGGGTGACGATGGTGTATGTAGCTCCATTCAGAGCACTGAACACCCTGAAGGCTCAACAAATTCTGGCTCTCTGGATCATGACACAGGTTTACTCCATGCAAAAAATGAGGCACATAGCTCCATTCAGAACATTGAACTTCCTGAACAATTGGCAAACTCTGACACTCCTTATCAGGACACAGGTTCATCCCATCCAGATAATGATGTTTGTTGCACTGTTCAAAACACTAAATGTCTTGAAGACTCTGTAAATTCTGACACTTCTGATCAAGGCACAGCTTCACCTGATGGTATATGTAGCTTCGTTCAGAACACTGAACTTGATGTAGACTTGTCAAACTCTGTCACTCCTGATCAAGACACAGGTTCACCACAAACCAATGATGGTGTGTACGGCTCAGTTGAGGACACTGGACATCCTGAAGATTTGGCAAACTCTAACTCTTCTAATCAAGGCACAGCTTCATCTGATGGTGTATGTAGCTCTGTTCAGAACACTGAACATGATGAAGACTTGGCAAACTTTGACCCTTCTCATCACGTCACAGCCTCACCTAATGCAGATGCTGATGCATGTGGCTCCCTTCAAAAGACTGAACATGATGAAGACTTGTCACACTATGATACTCCTGATCAAGACACTGGTTTACCCCGAACCGATAATGATATCTGTAGCTCCGTTCAGACCACTGGACATGATGAAGACATCGCAAACTCTGAACCTTCTCATCACGACAAACCTTCACCTGATGCAGATGGTGATGCATGCAGCTCTGTTCATAACATAGAACACCTTGAAGTCTTAGCAAACTATGACACTCCCGATCGTGACACAGATTCACCATGTACTGCTGATGATGTATGTAGCTTCGTTCAGAACACTGAACATGATGAAGACTTTCCAAACTCTGATGCTCCTGACGACGCAGCTTTACCTGATACAGATAATGACAAACATGCGTGTAACTTGGATCAGACTCTATCACTAGGGCAAGATGAAGTTGAATCTCTTGGGAGTGAGGCCATCTCAGACTCAGAGTCTCTTCATTCTGGAACAAGTAGCGAGGCAGAAAACCTGGATCCAGATACTGCACTTTCAGAATCAACAGACCAAGATATAGTCACTATTCTTCAGGTGAGCTGTTATGTTGTGAAATATCTCCACCTTTCCTTACAGACATTGCTAAATCCACATCTAAACTCGATGATTTGTGCTAATGCATGTTTGTTCAATGCAGATAAAACATTACTACTTTTAACACTGTTGCAAGTTCAGCCCAACCTTTTCAGTTTTCAGGCAGTTCATAATAACTTTACAGATGTCTTTGTGCGAAATAAAATGCCAGTTAAACAAGTTTGGTCTCTATATTGAATGAAATGAAGAGCAGTGTACTCATTCACATCAGCCGTTTGAATATCTCCATAATTTACTATAATGAATGACCAATGTTAATATACATGTATTCTCTTATCTGTTTATTAATATTATTTGTATTATTATTATATTATTTTTTTTTGGGGGGGGGGCCGGAGACATGAATAGACAAAAATGGCAGTTTATTGTACCATCAAGTGATAAGTTTGATTTTGTCTCATCAAGAAGATTTGTTTACATGTGTTTAATTGTTTGCATGTCTCATCTCATACACTGCAGGACTTGAACTATTTCGGTAAATTGATCAAAGAGTTTCTAAGCAAGGCGACCTATCCGATACTGTCTGTATCATTCTCTGATGGTTGGTTGATTGCTGGTCTCTGGGATGGGCCTACCTTCGCCACCTGCTTGACCCCCTCATCTTGTGATCAACAGCAGACACTTGGATCATCTGAAAGGATGGCATTGGACTTCTTGACCAGTAAATCGATCCTGAAGGTATACCAATATTCTCACTTTGAACAACTAAGTGTAATTAGTAAATGCCAAAACTAATGTTCATGTTTATAGTCTATTTTATTAAATTTTAGTGAATTTGTGTACTTTTTTGTGGGCAAAGTATTACTCCCCTCGGTTGCCACCTGACATGCCAAATTTATTTGAGTTATTTGAGATTCATGAAGTGTCCACTTTGACAACTCTTATGGCCAGAAAGATATTACATCTCATGGGAAGGACGCAAAGTTATCAATGTGGTACTGCCAATTTTAAAGATAGTGCAATCATGAAATAGGTATAGACTATAGGGAAATACCTGTATGATCCATGTCATATTTTGTCTACCGTGCAACTTCATGTATTGCTCAACCAAAGATTAGAAAACCTAAAAGAAAGATAACTTACAGAAAGATTCTGAACCACAGCTTATTATAAAGTTCATCGTAGACTCTACCAGCCTGAATATGCACAATTTAAAGCATATCTACACTAGTTTGGCCAGGAGGGATTAGACCTCCCTCCGTGGTCACTGACAGGTGGTTATCTCATCAAATCAGCTCTTAATTGACATAAGAAAAAGGGGACCATGGGGGACCAAAGGGTACCACTTAGGCATTGTTTGTTATAAAGAGGGCGCAAGTAGCTACAAGAAGTGCAGTCACGCTCTAAGTTGGAGAATTTACAAGTAGAGTGTCGTGGTCGAGTGGTTTAAGGTGCTTGCATGACTAGAGACGCCAAAGTCGAGGGTTTGAATCCCGACACGGCACTAATATCTTTTGGCAAGATATTAACCTGCACTTGCTACTCTCCACCCAGGTGTCAAATGGGTACCCGGTAGGATGCTGCCGTCATTGTTAGTCAAATAGCTTGTGAGCGTCAAGAAACACCCGGCTGGAATGGTCCCCAGGGAGTGGAGATTGTGCACACAGCGTGTGCGGGCAAGCACTGAATCCAATGACCGGGGTAATAGTATATTTGTAAAGCGCTTAGAGACATTTGTATTAAGCGCTATATAAAAAATTAAATATTATTATTATTATTATCATTTTTTACAATATTTATTTTTCTCCCTCTTTTATGTGTAAACTTTGATTAATCCCATGTTTTAACTGCAGGTTGTTTTCGATTGGAAGCATTGTATTGGGATCAATGATGCTCTTGGAATTCAGATGGTCAAAGTGTTTGACTTGAAGGTAAGTTGATTTAAAATCTAAAAATCTGAGTTAAGGGTTACTAGGTGTTGGTTGATGGTTAAATACTGATGTCTCTAACTCAGTTCTGACAGAAAAATTATAATACCATATTGTAGAATTTGTTATGAGAAGATCTTGAATTTATTGACTTTATAAACCAGCTATGAAATGAGAGGTGTATTAATTGATGATCTTTAATACATGTATATTTGCTTTAAAAAGCCAGACACCATTTACTCAGGATTGCTTAATAGAATCCAAAGCTATTTTTATATTTATTTGTATAAATAATAATTATTTTTATGTTGCAGGAGGCAGAAAGGCTCATCAGGCCCGGGTCCAAGTCCTCTCAGACTCTGCCTGAATCCCTGAATTTCTTTGGCATTGATCCCTGTCCTACTGTGGAGGTTTGTATAGGAACTATCCAGGCTCCTGTCTATGGTGAGGTGTACAGTGAGGAAGTGATTCTCAAGCTCATGGAAGCGGCAAGGTGGACCATGAGGCAGGTCCCGTATCTCTATCAAAAGATGTTAGGGTAAGTACTGACACATTTATTAAGGATTTATTATGTGCAGATCGGACGGAAAAGTGTTTAATTGAGATTGCATGAGTAACAGTTTAAAGCGCGTCTATACTAGTGTGGACAGGAGGGATATACCACCCAGCAAGGTCACTGACAGGTAGCCATCTCATCAACTCAGCTCTCAATCAACATAAGAAAAAGAGGATCATGGGGGACCAACAAGCACCAATTAGGCAATTTTTTGCTATATAGAGGAAGCAAGTAGCTACAATTAGTACAGTGGGCCTTCAATACAGGTTATTGTCACCTTATTCCTGCTCTAGAAAGAAGGAATTATGTTTTGGGCTTTTCCGTCCGTACATCCCCCTTCTTGTGATCGCATTATCTCGAGAACCAATTGATGGATTCCCGCCAAACTCGGGTCATGTGTGTATCTTGCAGAGCTGATGAACTGATTAGATTTGGGGGTCAAGAGGTCAAAGGTCACAAGGCTCATTATGTATTCCAAAATAGCTTGTGATCTCGTTATTTCAAGAACCCATTGATAGATTCCCGCCAAATTTTCCTGGGGAAACAAATTTATTATTTTACATTATGAACAGCATAAAGAGCGAAAAATTACTCTTCCATTTGAACTAGAAATGGAAGCAATCAAAAGCTGTTAACAAGCTATCCAATTGCTCCAATTTCTATTTCTCACAGACTGATGAAATCATACCAGATCACCAAGGTAAGCAAACTGTATGATGCTGAAGTTGGAGACCAGCCTTTCACATCCAGCCAGAAAGAAGAACCATCCTGTATTACTATCACATCATCCACGACCAATCCTGTCACATCTTCAACATTGGCAAAGGCTTCCAAGAACCTTACTCCTGTCATGTCATCGTCTGAAATGGGTTCACAGGTGCATGTTCCTGTTACATCATCAACAAAAGTAAAGGCCACTTCTGAGATCCCTATCTCCGTCCATCTAGTGTCCTCCACCTCTGGAGATTTGAATGAACCCGACAGCAAGGGTCAAGCGCAGTCCAGCGATGACATTTTTTATATGGTCAATGCCAAAGTACTCTACTATGATGATGCAGGAAAACCAACTCTAATCTCTTGTGCAAACGAGGTATGTACTGTAAAACTAGAAACTTTGCATGCATGAAATGTTCTAGATTTTTGAGAGTGAATTAAATTTGCAAAAGTTTGAAGACATAGACTAGTTGAAACACGATTGACTCAACACTCTTTTTTTGCAATTTGGGCAGTTTCTTGCTTTCAAAATGGCTGTCATTCACAATTGGCATCATGGTTGTACTGTAGTTGAAAAAGATTATATCTGATGTTTGATAACCTTTTTATAAAATGGGACAAATGTCATTATTAGATGAAATAATTGAATACTTCGATGGCTCCGCCTACAATCAGAGGATGACCCTGTGGACCAATCACCTGAAAACTATGCCACACATGCTTTCCTTTTGACCCAGTGAATCTCTACCATCAGGTTCAAGTTGGGCATGGCCCACCTGGTCCTGTCTAAATCACCTTCAGACTGGAACAGGAGGATGCTTAATCCTCAAGCTTAAATGGGGATATAGTAGAAATGGAGGAGCTGTGTTTAACTGTGTGGAGGGACAGGCAATGAAACACCTCTTTGTCTGCCCCCTCCTAACAGAACCATGTCCTCCCAAAGACCTAAAAGGGTTTGATGCCAAGGCCAGGTTTTGTGCCCTGCACTGGACTGGGCTTGTATAGTAACTTAGAGAAAAAGAAGTAATTAATAACAATTTTGTTTTCGTGATTCATTTTGTATATTTTCAGCTTGCCAACGAAGCCATCTATCCATGTCAGATCAGTCATGAACTATCCAAGGAATTTGGAGAGATTGTGATGCATGACCAGGAGAAGTTCCTTGAGGCCTTTGGTATCTGCATCAAGTATAACTTGAAGAAGCTTTCAGAGACAGATAAATCCCTTGCCCTGGATCAACTTACAGAGGTGGTCATGGACTTGGGAAGAAAGCCAAGTGCAAGGTATTTTTTTGTTGTTGCACTTTTGTTAAGACTCATGCCCGATGAGGACAGGCATTTCTGTACATCATAATTTTCAGTACTGGCATATACGCTATGTAATACAAATAAAAAATTTACCCTCTTTTTATCACAAAAAGGGAATATGTGTATATTGGAACATCGAACAAATGAAATATTTGAGAGATCACATTTGACATTAGGATGTATGATAGGTTCATAGGAGCATAGGTTCAAATGTAAATAGTAACAAGTGATACAAATGAAAAAAAGATTTTCTCTCTAGTCTTGCTTACATAGTAAAATTTGACTATGCTTTTTGAGCCTTAAAGGCACACTGTCCTACTTGAAGCTACTTGCTCCCTCTATTTAGAAAACTTCCCCAAGATGCCTGTTGATGCCCCATGATCCTCTTTTTCTTATGTTAAATGAGAGCTGAGTTAATGAGATAGCCACCTGTCACAGTGACCTCGATGGCTCGCTGGGCGGTCTAATCCCTTCTGGCTGAAGTAGTAAAGTCTGCCTTTAAGAAGATATCTCATTCTTAGTCATAGAACACAACAATAAAATTATTCAACAATTTTTGCCACTGTATTTTGCTCTTAAAAGTGAAATATGATATGATTAAAAATCTTGAACAGATTTCACCACACATCATTTATTAGGGTTTCATGTATAGGTGACATGATTGGACATTCATTCTCTTTTTAGTTTATTCTTTTATATTTATTCAAATGTGTTTCTAAAAATCTTGCGGGGTTTTATGATGTACCTAGGTATTACCAGCCAGGACACCCTGGTCAGCTGAAAATCAAGACTATTGGTGACAATAAACTCACTAAGCAAGATCTCAAAGACATTTTAGAAGGACATTGTTCACCAGTATCTAGTGATCATAGGTCTACTATCAAGGGAACACTACATAGAGTGGGGTAAGTACATTATATGTTTTACTTGGTAGAATGATAATAGCTCTGATTATTACTTAATCTTACCCTTGCTTTAGCTCTGCTTCCTTTAGGAGCTGAAAAGTATTCTCAAGGCATCAGTTCCTACCATGCAGGTACTCATTTACCGAATGTCAATTGTGCTGTATGTATGATATGTGATAGGTACGAGGAAGGTTACATAAGTAATGTAAATTCTATGAGAGGTTTGCAGTTTTGATGTGGAACTTAAATGAACACCAACTATTTAAAACAATGTTATGTGAAATGCACCTTCTTACTTTAATTGGTTCAGAGTTGTGAGGGTCCAATAAGCCAGTTCATAAATCCTATCTGCGCATGGGCAGCTAAAGGTCATTTATTCTCAAATTGTAAAATCCATTGAGACAAACTACTGGTACCGTGCTCATGAAAGATATGTAATCAGTATTCATTTACACAACGACAGTACATTTATCTGATACACAGGTGGAAGTATTCTCCTTAAGATGCAAACAAAAGTTATTCATTAAGCACCTCCATCATTTCTGCAGTGATTATTCTAAAATGCACAAGTGGGACGTATCCATCATGTAAAAGATCTGTGGATATTTTGGGGTCATGTGTACAGAAGCTATTTAACTGGCTTGTATTATCATACAATTTTCATAAGACACATCTTTACCTAGTGATATCCTTCTTCCAAGTTTATTTAATTTTAATTTTTATATCTTTACCTTGCAGGATTATGTGCAATCGTCAAAATGAACCAGTAGGACTCACAACTCTCACTAAGCATGCGGTCCTAGGATGTGCAACCCCTCTCTTTGATCTCATGAACCAGGGACAGTCCATTCTCTTTGTAGGGAGTCCTGGTGTTGGAAAGAGTACCATATTGAGGGAAGCAGCCAGGGTGATAAATGATGTTGTGATGAGGCGTGTGGTCATTGTCGATACATGCAATGAGGTTCGTACTGCTTTAATGTGTCATTTAGAAGAACAAACATGTGTATTTTTCAGTTTCAATGTTTTTTTCTCTCTATTCTTTTCTCTTTGTACTTTCTCCTTTTTTTTCTTTTTCCTTTATCAGACTTTTAGTCCCTCATTGTCCCCTTGCAACTCCTTTTTTTTCTCAGTCTTCTTAAATGTGTTCCTTTTAATATTTAGAGTAAATAGTGATTTTATTTTAGAATTGAAAATAAAACTCTCAATGCAACTTTTGAAATAAGAACATGATTAACCATGTAAAATAGTAGATAATTTTTGTTGTTGTATTAGTGAATGTTTGAAGTTGATTTTGGATGAAATTGATCTCACAGGTGATCATAATATCTTATAGTCTGCATAGCTGTCATATTCCTTTTCATTTATTTAAGTAAAATGTAATTAGTTACTGAGTTGAGTCATGATAGGTAACAGGATGAAGGATCTAATAATGTTTTTGTTGTTGTGCAGATTGCTGGTGATGGGGACGTACCACACCCTGCTGTAGGAGGGGCAAGGCGTGTTCAGGTATGGAAAAATGCATTGACTTCAGGTTATCAGAGTCTTGTGGGTGCTAGATTGAAAGAGTGGTATTTGATATCTTATTATTTCATCAAAGCCCTGTCCAGATTGAAGGAGTAGTATTTGATATCTTATTATTTCATCAAAGCCCTGTCCAGATTGAAGGAGTAGTATTTGATATCTTATTATTTCATCAAAGCCCTGTCCAGATTGAAGGAGTAGTATTTGATATCTTATTATTTCATCGAAGCCCTGTCAAGATTATGTCATATTTACCTTATATTTCTTGTTGCTGCAATTTTTGTGTGTAAACCCTAGTGTGTTTCGGCAATATTGTCAAGAAATGAAGGTACTTAAAAAAAGTTTACTGAAAAGCCCTTTTTGCAAGTTTGTAGTACCACAATGAATATCTTTATTGTCCTTTTGAGATCTTTATCAACAATTGCCAATGCTCCTTATGTTGGAGACATTGCATGCAGTTCATGTCATTGAGATTGTACTGAGTTCTGACAACCCTTATCATATTTGTGTACTTTGTACAGCTCCCAGATCGTGATTCACAGCCAAACATGATAAGAGAAGTGGTGCGCAACCACAGTCCTCACACCCTTGTCATTGACGAGGTCGTGACTGAAGCAGATGCTGCAGCGGTCCATGCAACCAGAGAGAGAGGTATCCAAGTGATCTCTGCAGCACATGGACAGTCTCTCCAGGATGTCGTCCTCAACCCGAAGCTCAGACACCTCTTTGGTGGAATCCAGAATATGGCCATGAGCCATCCTGGTCAGGGCATCACTGGACACACGGTCATGCAGAGGACACAACCAGCAGCGTTTGACATCCTTGTAGAGATGTATGATCGGTTCCGCTGGATTGTGCATACAGATTTCACACGTTCCATTGACCTCTGTCTTCAGAAGGTACAGGTTGGCGTCCAGGAGAGGAGAGTGTTTTTGAAAGAAGTGTCAAAGGATCCACAAGGAATTCCTCAAGTGTTGGTGCGAGATCTTTTGGTCATGTATCCCCTATAATAAAGGCTTTGATCAAAGTCCTTTATGGACCTTTTTTTTTGTGCAGTTGAGAATCATTCCTTAAGTCCATTTATTATACTTTGGGAACTTATCATGGTTAGTAAGTTAAAAATGCTAGCATATTTATTTGGTCTTGTTCTAGTTCATCTTTCACTTTTGCTGTATCAGATCTTTGATCAAAAAAGAAGAGGAGAAAGTCTGTAAAGGTCCTAAAGGCCAAATGTATTGGTCTTTTGAGCTTGTGGTTCCATAGCCCTTTAGTCAATTGGTGCTAAGAGTATAGCCAAACCAATACATCTCATGCTCATATATGTCTCATATATTTGCAAAAATTAGTGCTGTTTATTGTTGTAGACAGTTAGATTTGTGTCACTTAAAATTATGTGAACTTCACTTCATGATGTTTAGAAATTTAAGATCTTATCTACGTTTATCCTGTTGTTATGTTATGTGGCTGTTCATTTCAATGTAATACAAAGTTTGTAATTATCATGATATTGTGTGACATAGTCATTGCTGTAAGATTTCTTTGTTCTTTTGTTCCGTAGCTTCATCATGCATTGTTACCAAATAATTCTGACCCAGAAGAAAAATAAGAAAGTTATGAATGTTTGATATATGAGGTCACTATAGATATGCAAATCTCAAATTGGCAATTTTGTCAGTGGATTGTGACATAGCGACAAATAACTGTTGTGTACAAAAATATCACTAATTTCTGTTTTTTCTCCCTTCACCCTTGGGGCACTACTCAAAAATATATTATGGAAAATATTTCATTACAGGTCATCTAAAAAGAAATGACCATTCTGGGTCATACATATCAAAAACAGTGACATTTTAGTCATTTTGTGTTTTGACTCAAATAGGAAGGTTGCCTGCCACTACATCACAGTGTCGGACATTACTTATTGAGCCAATTAGAAGTTCCCATACAGAAAACTCATAACTTTCTTATTTTTTGTCAGGTTTCATTCAAACGAGGTCTACCTGTACTTCTGAAATTTCTCTGCCTTCCTTTAGAGTTGTATGCTATTAAGGTTGCATTTCCCTTTGGCAATTGGTATGCAAGGCTTTATATCCGGCATTGTACATGTAAATTTCATTCATCATTTTTGTTTGGACATGGTATGTATTTGTATATTATCATGATATGTATGACTGTATGTTACTGTTCAGTTGTTCTTTGTTTTTTTTCCTGTCATTATCCGCACTTTCCAGCAAATATGTATCTCATTGTGTAGGAACTTTAAAGGTAATACAAAGTTTTGGTATGGGGTCATGAATTTGGTTCAAATGAACATATTGAAAGCATATGCGATCCTACAATATGCAGTGATCGTTGTCC
>BEXV01000006.1:712178-723978 GCA_003118195.1 Hemicentrotus pulcherrimus | reverse complement strand
GGGGGTCTTGAGTCCCCCAAGCCCCTATCTACAGAACCATGCACTACAAGCCCAAAGCTCTAATATTAGTTCCATAATTCCCCCTTCTAACAAGGATAAATGTATTAACAGTTGCCTACTGAAAATTTTAATATTTAATTGACGAAATTAAGACCAGACCTATTGTTGCTGGAGCAAATGTCGGATCACAGATGAGGCATAGATGTGTAGACTTTGCAGTCAATCTTATGTGGACTTTGCAGGTCAGTTGCAGTCAATTTCATTCACTCACCTTTTTAACTTGTAAACACAAAACAGCTTTAAAAAACTTCCAAGTACAACAATTCATATCCATCCAATTTCAACATTAGTCCTTGTGGGAAGAAGTACATGAATCTGAAACACTTTCCGGGGTAGAATTTCCACTTCAGCCACCACTTGGGTGCTAAGTACAGACTTGCAAATCAAGCCGAACGTTGTTTTTTCTTTGAAAGCAAGCACATGGAGAAGATGGAGTCAAAACCCTTCAATCTAACAGTCCGACCTTCTATTATGCGCCTATGCTTTCCACTTCAGCGCCACCACTTGGGTGATAAGTACAGACTCACAAAGAAGCTGTTGGAGATGATGGAGTCGAAGACCTTGAATTCAACAGTCCGACCTTCAATTATCGCCTATGCTTTCCACTTCAGCCACCTCTTGGGTGTTAAGTACAGACTCACAAAGAAGCTGTTGTTTTTTTTCTTTGAAAGCAAACACATGGAAATGATCAGAGCTGCCAACCTTGTGCAACAAAAAAAGGAACCATGATGGCAAAAAAACAGAATTCATTACAAAAACTTACAACCACGCGCGACACACTTCCATTGCAGAAATGTTCAATACTCATGCTGTTAATTCCATATCATGACCTATAGTTCAATACAGGTAGGTATTTTTGGTATTATCAGCGTTTTCATTCTTTTTGAGAATATTTACGCCTTTCACTTTTTTCTTTTGTTGTTTTTGTTTTGTATCTGTCAGTACGTACTCTTATTAATCTCTAGTAAAGTTTTCTTTAGAAGTAGTGATCATCATTGGTTGAAGTGCGGTATGTGCCTGCACAAAAAAACTAAATAAAAATTATAGCAAAACAACATATTTTATGAAGAAAAAACGTATTATGCGCCTTCACTCCTTATCTCTCTAAAGGCTCATTAACCTATGAGACAGGAAGAAATGGTTACATACATATTCTGTTAAAAATATATCTCTACATCACTATAAAAAATAGAAGCAGCGGTTTAAAGCGACATATGTGAGCTAGTAATCAGGAGGCAGCTAGTTGAGCTTGCTTGAAAGTTATTCACAAGATGACTGCACTTGACAAAACTACACTACCTAATCAGCCTTATAAATGTAATACAAATGTTTTACAAGCATACAATATAACAATGCAACATGCTTTAAACGTAGTGATCGATATGTATGATTGCACAATCTGTAAATGCCAAATAAGGCATGATAACCTGAATATGGACAAACAAGTATGATCTTTTTCATAAACAAATATTATTTGTTGATAATTCGAACACATTCATTTTGTTTTGTATTTAACTGTTGCAAAGGAAATAAATAAGTTTTTAATCATGATCTGAATGCAGAAAATATTTTCTTGTGGATCAAAATGCTACACACAATGTACAATGTACATGCATGATCAGAAACGATAAAACAATTTCAATAACTTTTGAGCATTTTGTTGCCAGAGATTAAGTGGTGAATTGATCAGAAATTTGAACCCACAATATGCAGCATTGAAAGCAAAAACGATAAATGGTTGAATCGAAAGAAAGGTATCATCAGTTTGTGCTAAATTTACAAGCAGATGATCCGAGGCATAAGTGGTTTTTATTCTTGTTCTTTCCTGCTCTTCCTTCACTCCTTTTCGGTACATCATCTTACTCTGCTATCTCTTCTTCTTTAGACATAATCTGTATTCAAATTTGTTTGTAATTCTAACTGATGTTTTCGTTCTGTGCACTTTCATGTATTCTTATGTTATCTATTGTTATCTTAATTTTGCCAGTGGAGGCCAAATTTCTGTGATTTTAAAATCTTGAATCCTTAAGAGAGGAGGATACACAGGCTTTTAAATTGAAGAGACCAAGCACTGGTTACTCAACAAAAAGCACACAGAGCAATAAATTCTTTGAATAGACCTGGTCATTTGATTCTATAGGTGAAAATTGAATAAACCCTCGCAGCATGCATTACATTCATGTAAACAAGTACATGTTCATGTCCTGGCTACCAAAAGTTTATTTTCTCCTTGTGCAATGTATATACTGCTGATAAAAAATTTAACAGCCTTGTTAAAGATTTCTTTTCTTCATTATACAAGTGTCACCTGAAAGAGTTATGAGATCATGAAAAGTGAACTATTGGGCTGCAGCACTGAGTGAAAGCTATCTTATTCTGAACGTTATCACTCAGCACTTTAAGAGCTCATGTAGACAAATTGCAAAGACCTCTGAGAAGAACGTTTACACCAAGAACATATTTAATGTGTAAAATGAACAATTCTCCCAATTTCTTAGTAATTTCCTCATTTCTAGCAAGTAAATTGTTTACAGAATATTCAACCATGGAGTATAACTCCTTGAAAAAAAAATCACAGTACTCTTGAGAATGTACAAGTTCATTCGTTTCTAACAAGTCGTCGCTGTTTTCACGAAGTGACGGTAGTGAAATAAAATCGCATACAGTTAGCTTGACGATTTTCCTCACTACCGCCACTTCGTGAAAATAGGGATGAAGTGAATAAACTTTGAACTTTGAACTTCAACAACAACTTGGCCATTTTTAGCCTAATCTTCAAGCAGCATTTCTAGTATGAACCGTACCACGGAAAGCAAAATGTTGTAGTCTACCACGGCTTCGGTAGTTACTATGGAAACATTTACCTATCATTTTCTTGTATCAATAGAATCAAATCTTAAAATACCCTCAGGTAGATTATAAGTGCAAAGCTTGCAAATTAATGCCTTGAAAGAAGTTGAAGAGCTGATTTGTATAATTAGGATATTCAATCCCTCACAATCACTTTCCATGGATTTTCATACAAATTTGGCATGAAAATTATTTTGCTGAAAGCAGGGGCGGATCCAGGGGAGGTAGTGGGGGGGGGGTGTAAAAGATTAACCAGGCCCTCTTTTTTCTTTTTGTAAGCAAAAATGTACTTCTGGTTAACTTCTTTTTAGGGGGTCAGATATTGGAGAAATAAGACCCAGTCTCACCCCCCTCCCTTTAATTGCTTTATATACAGAATCCTGGAGCTACCCTAGAAAGAGAATAGGCACTCATGCATTTGTATCAACATCATCATCTGTATGTGTGATCTAGATGTTACATAGAGAAAGAAGGTCAGTGCAAGCAATACAAATTGTTCTAGAGGAGTGGGAGATACCTTATTTTGTTTGCATAGTTTTATCTATCATTATAAATGTAGGGCAAGAGAGGAACTAACGAAGCAGTAAGAAACGTGGAAAGAAACTGAAATCTGAAAGGTTGATTTAGTTGTCTATGACTATGTTCAAAATTTGATTAAGAAATGGGTTCTAGAATGCAGGCAATCAAGAATGGTTTTATTAATGAGCTAGGGTTTAGGATCATCAAACTCAGTTTAAAATCTCAATGCATGCACCTTGCTGATTATATAAATGAAGATCAAAATACAATGTACATACGGTAGATAATCACATGTTGGACTGGGAAACAATTAACCTTAATGAGGCACTTCAGCCAAACCAGCAATCAAATTGGATAAAATTCAAAAGAAATAGAGAAGAGCGGTGGAGATAACGGAGAGAAAGAGGAGATATACAGAGAGAAATAGAAGATATACAGCGAAAGAGAGGAGATAGACAGAGAGAAAGAGGAGATATACAGAGAGAAAGAGGAGATATAAAGAGAGAAAGAGGAGATATACAGAGAGAAAGAGGCGATATACAGAGAGAACAAGGAGATAGACAGAGAGAAAGAGGAGATAGACAGAGAGAAAGAGAAGAGGAGATATACAGAGAGAAAGAGGAGATATACAGAAAGAAAGAGGAGATATACAGAGAGAAAAAGGAGATGATAGAAAAGGAAAGAGTTTCACATCTTCCTTAGATCGAGTAGAGGTGTCAGGGTTGAATGGATACGTCACCGGACTGTGGATCACAAGGTCCGCAGTTCAAGTCCCGCCGCGGCACTAATGTCCTTTGGCAAGACATTAATCAACATTTGCCACCCTCAACCCAGGTGATGTAAATGGGTACCAGGCAGGAATTAGTTCCTTAAAATGCTAGAGCACTGTAATGGAAGCCATGCTAAAGCCACGGTAAAAAGTGCCGGGAGTATCAAGTCTGACAGATATGACCGCTATACAAGAACCAAGTATTATGAGTCTAACTGTGAATAATCTTGGAAATATTGAACTTTATGAATTGATACAAGCTATATTTTCAGTGCAAATGATAACAGAGAAATACTCAATAAGCTATTTTATTGCAAAGCAAAATATAAAAGTGCGCTTAGAACCAATGGAATAAAGAACCAAAGCCTATTTTTAAATATATACTCATATGAAACTACATGGTGATCTGCAAGAATGCCGTCCCTGCCATCAACAATACATTCTTCTTGGAGATAGCAGATTGGTTGCTTGTGGCTTGACTTCATTTAAGGTATAGGGTTAGCGATAGGGTTGCAATCGGGTTTAAGGTTAGGTTTAGGGTCAGGATTACAGTTAGATAAATCGTTGCTGTTTTCATGTGACGATTTTCCTCACTACCTTCACTTGGTGAAAATAGGGACGAAATGTATTTTGGTCCAGGGTTGAATTTAGACTTGTGGCTAGTGTAGAAAATTACAGCAGTGAAATTGTCCAGGCTGTATTTTGTAAGAGATACAGGGTTAGGGGGTGGGTGAGGGTTGATTGGGCTTTATGATAAGGTTTAGGGTTAAGGTCAAGTTCAGGATTAGTTATCATATGCCGTCTACAAGAATACGCTCTTCAGTATCATTCAAGAAATTATTTGCTGTAAAGGACTGTTATAAACACTCCCTATATCCTAGGACATTCCCAAAATGTCACTTTCTCCTGACCCATGTTAGAGATGCCCCCACCCTTGGAGCCTTTAAAATAACTTACAAAAGCTCAACATGGGCGAAATAATTGCTCGAGCCCACTTTAGAAATGAAGTACTCTGCTCAGTCGACTGCGCCTGCATGTTACATCCCAGCTGAGGAGTTTATGCAGTAGCCCACCAGAACCAGAACCAGGATTGCAGTTAGAAATTTGGGCAGCATTATATTATATTATTGCCAACGGAACGACTGTCACTTAAACATTTGTGTCACAGAACTGATGATCAACATACCTGACTTGCCCAATGGAGCGGTGTCTTCTCATCGATGTCTGTCTGGTAGATGTCACCTCCTCGTAGCATGAGTAGCTGGATGTGCTCCGGTCGGTTATGAAAGGCCGCCCAATGGAGTGCAGTCATGCCCTCATTGTCTGGTTTGTCAATGTCGTTGATGCTCAGTGACTGCAGGAGAGCCGACAGTGTCCTGGATGCAAAAGGAATCAGAAGATCACAGACAAAGAGTCAGCATTTCTCGTGACTGCAGATAGTGATAGTACACTTACACCTTTACATCAAACCAGATCAAAGGAATAAAGAAAGGTGGTCTTTAAAAGTAAATGCCCAAAAACTTATCCATAAAGCTATTTATTAGGTCTTTGCTCTTTTTAGGCAATTTCAATTACAGTGAAATTCAATTCAGCAACTACCTGCATTGAAATAATAATTATATAGTCCATATTTTCTGTTTCCCTGATTATGTTGCTAATTTAAACATATATACCGTATTTGCCGGTGATAACGCCGCACCCTTGTATAGGCCGCACCCCCGATTTTGACCTTTAACAAAAACAAAAAAAATTGGGGGACGAAGTCAGGAACCCGGGCCCACACAGGTAGATTGGGGATTGAAGCCGGCGCCTTAGACCGTGCGACTATCCTGCACCGATGCCTAGGCTTGCAGTTCTTTAGTGATGTATACATTCAAATGGATTGAAAACGGCGACTTCGCATGCTGGATGCGTTAAACGGCCCCTTATTTCACTTTTGCAATGCATTGGCACTAACTTTGATCAAGATCTATCGGCAGATGTTGTTTTTGGAAGATTATATGCGTCTTCATGTCAACAATGCAAGGTAAAATTGTCGGTAAGATGTGTGGAAATGTCCTGTTCCATAGTGGTATAGTTATTGTTCCATTCGTAGTCCCATATGTGCAAATTTGTGCTGGTTTTGGCTAGATTTTTTTATTTTTTTTACTCTGTTGCCGTATATACGCCGCACCCTGACTTTTTGATTTTTTCTCTCCCAAAAATACTGCGGCATTTACACCGGCAAATACGGTTTGTATATAAGTGCATTACAGAAACCTGTTGAACGTGTACTTAAAGACCTCCTGTCTATAAAGACTTTTTTTTTCTTTTTTTCCTATGAGCAGTCTTTACATACAGTTTTGACTGTTTATATATTCATCATTCATCTCACAATGCACTGTTTGATGCACTTTGTCAAGTATTCATCATACCACCCAGTATTTGTAATGCTCCAACTCTACATTAAGAATGTGATCAAGGCATAGAGGAAAAGGGGGCAAGAGCAGGCGAATATACATAATCAAAATACAACAGAAAAAATATGTTGGAATTCAATTTCTAACAAACGACTCACATGGGTAATATTCAGGAATATTGCGAGAAACTTGTGGCTTTGTATTACAAAGGGAAAATGAATACAAATGTACAACTTCAAGTGATTATGTTGGGAAAATTGCCAATAAAAAGAGTCATAAGCAGGATTCTCTCCAACAAATTGGTGGCTTGAGATTTCAACAAAATAAGGTCCACCTGAGTGAAATTTCCACAAATTAAAATATATTCCTTCAGGGGCAGGTCTACAAAATGCTTCCTGTTATGGCATTTCATAATTCTACATTTCAAATAAAAAAGTTTGTTCACCTCTCTCTATCACCCTTTCTTTATTTCCACATCGCTATCCTTTTTTTTTTTCCTTCTCTATTGCCTTGTTCTTTTGTCTTCCTCAAACTATGAACAAATGCATTAAATACAGGAGAAGTAGGACAACTTCTTCCTCAGGATTTTATTTAGAGATGCCATTTCTTATTAAGTACTCCATTCATCCAGATATTTTGCATTTTCCTATTCTGGTTATTAAGAAACCAACCTTTCCCCAGGTTCTCAGAGTCTTTCCAAGTCTTTCTAAGTTGAATGACATTTATGAGAATGATATTTCCTTTTCGTTTCCAAGGTAATGCACCGTTTATCATTCATTAAGCTACCACGCCCTCATAGATGCTTTACAGCTGGAACGTCAGTTCAAATTAATGAATTACATCACTGAAATATCACAAAGGAGGTCAGATTTATACAAGTCATAAAGGCGAGCTCTACACTGATTCATTTTATAAATGGTCTGGATTGCAAAAGACCTGTTTACTAAATTCATTAATATTTTTTTTAAAGAAAAGTTTATCTTGAAATCTAAAAGGCTTGCCAGAGGCTCGCCCAACATAGCAGTACCCAATGTATGCAAATTGGATTTCATATAGGAATTAATGCATTTCATGCAAAAATACATAAATTCTTACATACACATACATAATGTACCCCTCCTCCTCTTAGGTCAAACTCTTTCTCTCTCTTTTTCTCCTTTGTTTTCCTGCAAAAACTATTTCAACATTTTTCATAAAACATCATGATTTATCATGATCTACATGACCCTCATCTCTCATGACCTTTTCCACATATTACTGTACTTAGAAAAACAGCATTCTTTCCCCTTTCCCTATCTTCAAGTCTTTTTTGCACGTCACTGTCTTCCTTTCATATTTTAGTCAAACTGAGAGCTGCAAGCAATATTTCAAGCTTCATGCTGAGTCTTGAGCAGCCCTCCTATCTCACATTTTTAATCTGTCAATATTCTAGTGGGGTTTTTTTTATCTATTTGCAACTCAACATTGTCACAAGGATACGACAGTGTTTGAATTGTTGAGCATGAATCTATTCAAAATTGCTTGAAAAGATTTAAAAGACTTGAAAATTTTGAAGTGAAAGTAATAATATTCACTTCACCTGTTTTTCTTTGACCTATGATACTGTTCATTTGCAAATGCACACAGACAAAATGCAATGTTTTTGTACATGTAAACATTCATTCACTTAATGAGGATTTCATTTGTTGTACAACCTTATTAGACGTTTCTTCCTTTGTCATTTTTACATCCTTTACACTAAAGATGTATTCCATGTGATATAGCAAAAGAATAGTTTTCAACTTACCTATATACATGTATGTTAAAACCCATTACTGTTGATGCAGTATTTTGGTATCATTCAAGTTTTGCAAAAATGGTGTATCAAACTATATGGTTTGCAGTGTCTGAACATTGTCTGTTCACAGCTGAATTAAAGTACCGGTATATGAGTAAACACTCTTCTGACTCAAAACAGTTGATATATTGTAAAATTTAAATTCATGTATGAAAGATAAATTAAAAACATCTGAACAATCATTCAACTAAAAATCTTCCATTTTCTATTTTCAGCATCTAATACAGATCAGTGAGCACATAATTTTAAAACATGCCAAATTCAATTTCATATTTTTTTAGAGGCATTTCATATTTTATTTTATTTTATTTTTTGTTAAAAAAAGAAAGATCATAATGAGAATGGTGATGCAGCACTGACCAAAAGACATTAAACCTCTTAAAATCAGCTTACCTAGTTTCATGCAAGGAATGTTGTCTCCTTATAGAGACAAATTCCCTCTGCGAACGAGATGAAACTGTGTGGAAAATACTAGACACACTTCTATACATTACTGGCTATTCATCTATATTGACTGTTTTGAGCCAGAATGGCATTGAACTTTGAAATTAAGTGGTTAATGCTTTAGTGGCTTCAAACTGACGATATATTCATGCATTTGTCCGTATATGTAGACTAATGTATCATCCTTCTAGGAAGAGGAAAAAAAAATGAAAATCAGGGCTTTTTTAATAATTCCTTTATATTGTTTCTATATTAATTCATTATTACTATTCTTAACAATAATAATGATTAGGATCAGCAACAGAAGAAGTAATAGAAGAAGTAGTAGTAGTAATAGTGGTAGTGGCAGTGGTAGTGGTAGTTATTGTAGTAGTAGAAGTAGTAGCAGTAGCAGTAGTAGTAGTAGTATAGTAGTAGTAAAGATCTTTTTCCAGCATCTCTACAGCAAAATTGGATTTCCAAATCAGTAGCTAAACATTTTTTTTCCTTTCAATTCCAAAGCTATTTATTTTTTGTACACTAAATTTCCAGCATCCTGAGCTAATTGATCTCAGATCCTGCTTTTTGTTCCCCCACTGGGAAAAGAACAGTAGTTACTGTAAAAAAAAAAAAAAATCCATACATAAAAGAGGCTCCATATATAGTGCGCTGAAACCGGAATGCATATGGGTGTAGTAAATGTCATGGAACAGAAGAACGTGTCATATAGATTTCTTGCGCAGGTGCAAACAAAGCTCTGAACACAAGACAAACATTAAGGAATGATGAACCAAAAAATGCATGGCTTGAAATCTGTGCACTGGTCTGAACAAACCAGCCAAGGAAATGATCTGATTGATGTGTATCCTCTTAGGCTGAGGATGGATCGTGCTTAAATCTGAAAACTGCTTGATAAAAAAAGAGAAAGCTGCCTTTTAGTTTTGTGTATGTGTGGTTCCCTACCTTCAATCAAGCTAGATGGATGTTCGACTGCACGCAGTCAAAAATGATGCCTCTGCCATAGCACAATTTTTCAAGTTTGATTGTAATCTATTAACAGGTTTGCAGAATATCGTTAGTACAAGCTATTTTTTTTGATAAAGGTATGACCCTGTGGTCTTTGATCTTATGACCCTAAAATCTAATAAGTTCAATGGCTCTGCAAGATACATACATGTCCAGAGTTTGATAATAATCCATTCATCAGTTCTAATAAGGAGGCATTCACAAGCTATTTTTGCATTCATAATGAGCCAATATGACCTTTTACCTTTGACCTTGTGACTCCAAAATCTACTCAGTTCATTGGCTCTGCAAAATAATACATGTTTGAGTTTGATGGTAATCTGTCCATCGGTTCTAATGATAATGTGATCATAAGCTATTTTTGCATATGTAATGAGCTAAAGTTTGGCAGGAATCCATCAATCAGTTGTTGAGATAACGCTCACAAGATCACAAGAACGGGACGTAAGGATGCACACATAAAAATGGCTTGGTTGTATTTGGGGGGAGAATAAGTTAACTTAAGAGTTTATCTTTCTTTGGCATGCCTGGCCAGATATCATTCCTTAAACTGCTTGAGCACTGCAATGGCATCCACGCTAAAGCAATAGTGAAACTGGAGCAATAATCAGAGATGCCAGTGAGAGTCATAAAAATTTACTGAACTTTATGCCCTAGGGCCAGAGAGGGGGGGGGGGCTGATGGAGGGCCCCCGGTGGGGTACAGGGCCAAAGCATTGGTAGAGGTTTCAGGCGTCAGCAACACCTAAAGCCACACAAAAACAGTTTCAAGCATATAAATATGCCTTTTAAAGAACTATAAATTAATTTACTCATACATAGACACATGTTTAATTCAATTTCAATTCAAGACTTTATTCCAGACTCAGCTGCAAGAGCAGAGGTCCATATAACATATTTACATGTCACTATTTGCCTTTAAAAAAAATACCAATCAGAGAAAGAACAGATATAAGACGGAGATTATTCTGTTTTTCAGGAACCATTTTTATTATAAAGAAATATCAGATATTATAGAAATAGGGCATCTGAATAACAATAGAGAACCAGGAGTGACCATATGAATGAAACACGACTACTATAAAAGGTCTTATTATCATTATCCTATCTGAGAGACTACGACTATGACCCTGGAATTTGGATTGACCTCTCAAGCAATTTGCTGGAATAAGGTGGAACTGAGGGGATTTGGTTGCATCGATTCTCAGTGATTACTCAATCTGTGCTCTACTCAAAATGACCCAGATTAAAATCAATGTATACTCTGTATGAGCCATACATGGACAGACATCCATACTGAATGATGGAAGCAAAGTTTAAGCCCTGTTTACATGTGATACCTTAAGATACCTCAACAAACAGCAACAACAGAATAGATGTTTGAAAATGAAAGGCAAAAAGAGAGAGAAAGAGAGAAAGAAAGTAATATAATTTAGAGGGTTAAAAACATATAGTTGCACATAACAATGGACCCTATGTGTACTCAGTTAGTACTCACTATCTGTGTTTTACAAGATACAGACATGTGAAGTTCACTTTAATTTTATATTACCTCAATGCAGCATTGTTCAAGTGATTTTTCACTTTGTGTCTGAATGACATTTCTATAACATTGAGGAAGTTACTAGGAAAAATTTCCCTCACTGAAACCATATCCTTGTATCTCCTGAAAAATAAACCAGTCGATATTATAATTATCCCTTTGTGAATCAGGAAAGGGACTGTACGTTTACTATATACTATACGATACCAAAATGTCCAGTAAAGGGGTACTTTTCAAGCAGTAAAATCTGGCTCGTAAAACACACAAATCGGCCCGCATCGACTTTACACACCGGACTTAATGGGTGTTTTCAAAAGGAGGGAACATGCATACACGTACCCTAAATAACACTGAGTGGGGAGGGGGGGGGGGGGG
>BEXV01000006.1:687096-712029 GCA_003118195.1 Hemicentrotus pulcherrimus | reverse complement strand
GGGGGGGGGGGGGGGGGGGGATATAAGATAGTGTGCTCAAACTTTGTGGTGATTCAGCTGCTTAGGTTCAGGATGTTAAATGGGAAGAATGCACGAATTGGGCTCAATATTGACTGCAATTTGTGTACAAAAAATAAAAGGTGAAACCCAGAAGAGTTAAAATGTCAGGTAATATTGATGCTTGGAACTGCTACTTTGTGGACCGGGCAATATGCATTTTAAGTGCATGGTTAAATCACCTTGTATAGGTAATAACTATTGCAGTGATATTATCATGCAGTGAATTTAATATTAAGATCTTATGTCCCTACATGCTTCCATAGAGCCTTGGTAATTATTCTTACACAATTTTAACTCAAGCTCAAGTGAATGATTGGAATGGGTACCCACTGGTACACCTTGGTGGAGAGAGGCAATTGTAGATAAATGTTTTGCCAAAGGGCATTCGTGAAGTGACCGGGTATGGTTCACCTCTATACCTTGAGGGACTTTTAAGTGCTTGTGGGTAAAACATCTCGTCTTGTGAGCCCTTCACCATAAAGCTCTATTTTTAGGCTTCCTGTTTAAGCCTAACAAACTCTTAATTAAGAGCCAAAAACGCATTGGGGTGGATTTTGAAGTCTACTGATTCTTTGAATGCCAACCTCAGCATCCCATAAAAAATACCATGATTCTGTAACTTGATGAATAAACAACATTCTTGACATCATGAAATCAATATTTTCATTTAAAGACTAGAAAGAAAGAGAAAAAAAAATAGTTTTACAAGAGAATTACATTAATCTGTACAAAATAAAGAGCTTGACGTTTAGCTTTCCAACAAGTGATTCTGTGCAAAATGCCCTCCCTGTAAAATGAAAATATCTTGACATGATGATTAAGTAATGTTAGTAACAACAGAAAGAATCATTTAGTCTATGGTCATACCAAGAGATTTTTTATTTTAGGATGAAAAAAATGGACAAAGTCATATGTTGTATGGGACATGATCGTTGCAGTGGTCCAAGATCCTAGGTAAACACGCATTCAACTTGGTCCACTCATTAATAAAAGCCAGAGTGTATGAAAAAACATCAATATATCCTGTACTGAGAGGTGTCGTGGTACAATGTTGAAATATTAGGGTTAAGTGTTCAAATTCCAGAGCAGTATTGAGAAGTCCGTTTGCAGGACATTAATTCAATTTTGCCACTCTCCGGCCAGGTGTAAGTGGGTATTTGGCAATTGCTTGGTAATAATAAATTGCAGGGCTTCATGAAGAACAGCTCTGATGCTGATGATTCTTCCCTGAGTAAACAAAATTATTCATGTTTGTATCTATTACCTGGATTCCTTGTCACATGTTGCAGCATGGAGAGGTAGTCGGCCACTCTTGTCCACTATTGTTTGCTTAGCTCCGTGACGTAGCAAGCATACCACACCTTCATACCAGCCCTGTAATACACACAATAGATGGAGGAAAGAAAATACACCTATACATCATTCAAGCATCAAAAGTCACTCAATCCTACATACAGAGCCTCAAAAAACCACTGTAGCAAAATATGAAAAGCAGGTATTGTTCCTCAGGAGCCTTTGTTGCGAATGCATTCATATAATATTTCAAAATCTAACTTGACATTTTCACTGTATACTGTTTTGTTTGTGAACAAAGGTTTGCTGTTGGTTGTTTATTCTGTTTTACTGGCTGTTAGAGATGATATCGTATATTGAGATACAATAATATACATTACATAATGATTTCTAAATCTCTCTAAAAAAAGAAGAACACTACTTAATTACTAAACTTAATCAATATTCATTGAATTATATTAATGTTTTATTTATCAATGTTCAAATTTTTGTAACGTTCAATATTCATGTAAAGATTCAGTTTAAAAAAAACTGCAATTAATCAGAATCAGTTGCCCTTGAAGTATATCATCTCTGAAGGCCAATAAGAGATATCTGAATTTCAGTACAAGATAATCTCTTATCTAATCATTTATTTGAAGGGAAAAAAACCTCTGCTAATCAAGATGAAAGCTTAAAGCAGAAATAATAAATTGATATCGCTCCCCCTCCCACNCCCCCCACTCCTCTACCACACAACTCCTATTTCTGGAGTGGCACTTTCAATTTCCCTCACTTCCAACGGCACACACATCATGAACCTAACCAAATGAAAGGTCGCAAGCTAGTCATATCGCAACGCAAATAAATTAAAAATCAACTCCTCTTCCTCCTCGATATAAAAAATTGATTGGTAATTTTTATTTTAATGCATGACCTATCTAAAGAAGAAAGGAATAAAAGATGAGAACATGTGGCTTTCAAAGATGAAAAAAGTATTAGCCCCTGCCGACTCCGAAAATAAGACCTAGGTCTATTTTTACCACTCGCACATGACTATGTACACATCACCTATCCTCCTTGCCTTGATTTAAGTGATATTTTTCCTGAGTGTTTCTAAAATCTGGTATAATTTCATAGAAAACCATGATTTTTGTTCTGTTAGAGGTGGTATATTTGATAATCAAATGAGGTCAGCTAGGTTACCTACTGACTTCTAGATTATAATCTCATTTCAATAGAGCTTATAGCCATACGGTGCCCACAGATGGGTTAATTCTCTGTACTACTGCCAATACAATGTTAGACAGTAGAGGGCCACCTACCTGCCACACTGCGCAGGTCAGCAGATGCGCAGATACGATATCTGGGAAGACACTGAGACAAGATTTCTCCTGGCTTCCATAATTTACAAAATCACTAAACAAATAGGCCTATCATAAAAAAAAAAACAACAAAGCAAAAATTGGATGAAAAATGATGAGGAAAAAACATTTTGAAACTGTGGATGGCCAGTGGATGCCATGACACGGCAAAAGCTTATCAAGGTCGTTCGTGCCAGAGGTGCTAACAATGCAATGATTAAGGTTTACCTCGTAAGCAGCCAAACAGAGTGGTGTTCTCCCCAGCGCGTCTTGGGTGTTGATATTTGCTCCCATCTTCAGTAAAAACTTGAACATGTCCAGCTTCTTGCTCAGAACAGAATGGGACAATGGAGTCATACCTGCTGACATCAACAGAAAACAGAAAAGATGAAGGTAAAATGATTTAACTGCGTAATAAACAACCTGGAATGGCTTCCACAAGGGCTTTGTTATCATCATGATTCATGAAATTTCATCATCGAGATTCATGGTTACCATAAACGTGGAAATCATTCTATATATTGTGATACTTTCTTACAGCAACACAATTCTGATTTATATTTATCAATAGATCATTTTGAAATCTAACTGTTGACCTAATTGTGGTTTTTGTTTATTTATTTGTTTGTTCATTAACTTCATTTGTTGATTTTTTAGTTTTGATTCTTGGGTGATGTTGTTGGTCTTTAGCCTTTTGCAAACTTAGATCATGAACTTTTGCTGTATATACATACATGCATTATTGAAACATTGAATGATTGCTAAAAATCAAGAGAGTAACTCAATAGGTACAATCTGGTTTGACAATGAGGTTGAGGAGAAAGACGAATGGTGCTAGAAAACAACCTTGAGGCACCCCTTGTGAAACTGGAAAATGCCTTAGGTTTACCAATTGACCACCATTTGTTTGTGCTGTTGCTGTCTTTATAGCCTTCGCACACTGAGATCATGAACTGTTGCTGTTTATATATGTTTTAAAAAATCAAGAAAGTAACTTGAGAGGTACAATCTGGTTTGTCAATGAGGTTGAGGAGAAAGACAAGTGGTTCTAGAAAACAAGCTTGTGGCACCCCTTGTGAACTGGAAAATGCCAAAGGTGAACCAATTGACCACCATTTGTTGGTGCTGTTGGTTGTCTTTAGCCTTCACATACTGAGATCATGGACTGTTGCTGTTTTTACACTTGCATTATCGAAACATCAAATGATTGCTGAAAAGCAAGAGAGCAACTCGAGAGGTACAATCTGGTTTGTCAATGAGGTTGAGGAGAAAGACAAGTGGTGCTAGAAAACAACCTTGAGGCACCCGTTGTGAAACTGGGTAATTGCCTAAGGTGTACCAATTGACCAACTCCTTGTAGATTTGTAGAACAGGAATTTTTTCCCCCACTTAAAGATCTTGTTGTGGATAGAATTCCAGTATGAAGAAACGTCTAGTGATTTAATGAAGGTCTTCAAGCAGTATCACTGAATAGTGTTATTTCAGTTGTTCAGATGTGTCAAATGCCATAAAACAAGTATATCTTCAGAGGGTTGGATGAGTTTGAAGTTCGCAGAGATAGATTGAACACTTAAGATTGCTTCAGCAGTTTATTCTCACCATTTTCTATATAAAATCATAAACCAGGGGAAAAAATACACAGGAGCAGCAAGCAACTTACATGTAGCTCTTGAAAGCTACCAAAGAGCTCACTTAAAATGTAAAAGAGCTCTGGAACAAATTAAAAAAATACTTAAATATCACTGTAAGAAAATAACATTATACATCACACTATACAAATAGTATTTATTTTGCTTGGTAGCACATCCTATATTCAATACTGAAAAAAGATTGACATCTCAACACAATCCCTATCCAGTCAAAAAGGTACAATATTAGTTGGTATGATCTTAATTACTGAGGGATGAGTAAAAGAATGACTAGTATTCTGAGAAAGTGATTATGTATGTACATAATACTGGAATCGCTGTAGAACAATGCTTTATTACAGCACATACATATGAAAATTAAATATTTTGGATAATTAACAATTTACACAATATTATTACATGAACATTAGCATTATACTCTTTCATCTTTGAATTCTTACACTCATTATAAATTCCTAAACCAAAGCGTCGCATACATGTATGAGGTGCACTAGTTGTCTAAACCTTATGCATCATATGAAAGCTGTTTATTTAATAAACATACTTCAATGGGACATTGAGTTTCACATGAGCTGCTTGAATCATCAAGCTACTACAGGTAAACAAAGAGCAAAATTTATCAAAAGTAATATTCTGTGAAACAATAAAGAAGCCCATGGCGACAAGACTGATATTACAAACAACTGAGCTACACACAGGAGCTAAAGGTCAGTCATATATAATGGATGCAATTATGAAAATTGGATCTTCATTAGTGTGCATGTGATGCTAGAATTAGAATAATTGCCTCATACTCGCAGCATGTATAAATGTACATTGACAAACTCAGGAGGCTAAGGTGATTCATATTAAAGGGACAATTCAACCTTGAAAATTCCATGTGAAAAAATGACTGTTTGACAATGATTTTGAGCACACAACTGCTTTGTTAAATCTATTTAAGTCAAAATCATTCATTAATACATGATTTTAAGGATTTTGCATAATGTTTTTGTATATATTACAACATGAAATCGTATGAATCAACAGTCCAACTACAATGTATAAGCATACTGGAAAACATGTCACACAGGTTTATCTTAATAGATTAAAAACATCACCTTGTTCAAGGCTGACTGATGAGGTACGTTGCACAAATTGTAAAATCAAATTTGCTGATCCTATTGATCTAAAAGAATCCATATCTGCTACTAGTCTGGTTTCCATGAAGGGTGAGACATTTTTCCTTTCAATGAAAGGGATTTTAAGAGAGATAGTGTATCTAGTCTAAGACCAAGCTCTTATTAGGAGTCTCTCCTGGCATTTTGTACAGGATGAGCTGGGAAGAGAAATTCTTATTCTCAATACTCTAGTGACTTTTTTTTCATTGTAATTTGAGAGGTAATGACCACATCTGCCTGGTTATGAGACTAGGTGGTTCAAAGTCTTGACATTGCCAGACCAAATTGACAGTGACACAATTAACACACAGGAGGTTGAAAAGGCATGTGCCCAGGGAATACAATTTCTCAATCAGACAGATCATTCAGATTTCATTAGTGTGCTTTAATTGTGTTAGTCATATTGTTTTCGTATTCACTGGGATTGAGGCAATTGTCTCAACGCTATACAGTTATTCCCAAGCTTGTCCTTCTCATTCAATGACAATATATATTAGAGAGTGATCGAAAAGCAGGCAAATTACATTCACCCAAAATTTGACAATTGACTCAGCCGCTTCCAAACAACTATAATTCCTGTCAATTAAGGATAATATTTTGTAAAGGAAATAGTTGCAAATGAAATGAAAGTATACATACTTTGGCTAAGGTAGTGAATGGGCCCACAAAATTATTATTCAAGACATAACAGAGCAATTACTTTTGATAACCAATAACATGCTCTGAATTTGAAAAGATGTAGATGTAACAAACACGAATGCGCAAGCAATGCCGCAACTTCTTTTGAAATGAGACAGTAGGGATCTATCAACTAATACCAGTAGCCTGTAACCTTTAATGTTATTAAATATCGCAGTGTTGGAGCTCAGAAGGACTTTGCAGGTTGTCATAACAAATAAAGAGAGAATTTAATATCCTCCAAGGATATTAAATCTTGAAAAAAGATCCAAACTTCATCAAACACGAGATGTCCCTTCATACAACATTATTACACGCATCTTACGAAGCTGTATGAAATTTATACATCCTGACAGTCATATCAGAAGTAAGAGTCTCTGTTCACAGAATTTAATAATATATGGTACATGTTTAGAGTTGTAAGTTGTCTAATTAAGCTTATATAACATAGGAATTACATGTACATGTACATGTTTATACTCACTTATTTATATTATAAACTTATTAAAGGTAGACCACAATGGCAAATTATGTCACTGTAATGATGAAATATACACAGAACTCGTCCGAATGCCCAACAAATACTACACGTCAGGTATGACCGAAATATAATCCGATTTTGGAAAGAACTGTAATCATTGTGTCATGCCATAAGATCTAAAAGTTAAAACATGCATACTATTCAAATTGACTGCCAAATATGTGAACAAACCAATGTTGGTCTACCATGCCACTGGCTCAACATCACTTACACAATCTGCAACAGAAAAAGCCTTTTCGCTGGGTGTGAATGCGTAAGTGACTCTGATCAAGTAAAAATATCTGTACATAGCTCAGTGATGGTAATTCATATTAAACACTATATTAATCCAGATTATGATTACTTATCCCACAAAGCAAATTTCTGATAGCCTACCAAAAAGGTTTTGAATGTTGTAAACATGTAATTTATAAAAGACAGAGATTCGTATTCAATGACGTATCTAAAAAAAAAGTGAAAATGGGTCATGAATACCATATTCAAGTAGTTTTTTAATCAAATAAGCACATATTTTCCAAGTTACAGGCATTTTAATGCCAACAACCTTTTGCTTCATGCAATAGTGCATGTCTGTGTTTAGCAGAACGGCACAGAACGACCTTCTTCCAGCCACAAGATGAAATGTTCATGTCAGCGAAAAAGTGACCACATTCATATCTACTGTAGATCTATAAAATTGTCTGGGGATGGATTACTGCAACAACTGCTTACTTTACTAGTTCACCACATTTAATTGTCTGATGAAAACATATATACAGTATAACTATAAGTGGCTTGTGTGGTTTATAAATTAACCCATAACTCAAGCTCAATTCTCAGAAAGGAGTTCAACCACGGAAGAAGTTTTGGACATATTTCTCTCTCTCTCTCTCTCTCTCCTTTACCCAACTTCTCATGATTTTAATTACATGCTTCTGAATGTGCGTATATGCCTAAAGATACAGATTCATGATTCATATATGTAAAAACAAATTACCAAATCATACACATTTTCATTAAAACATCATGTACTGTACATGTATGTCCAATGAACGAGCTTGAATGCATTTGAACATTAATTATAGATTGGGCACATTTGAGAAACACAATTTCTTGAAAACAAAATGGTACATCAAATGCCATATGTAACAATACAATCAAACGATGATTGGTGAAGGACTTACATCACTATAAACTAATGACCAAGCTTCCAATATCTTGTCAGATTAATAATTGTCACCATTCTTCTTGTTATTCGAAGAAAAAATATATATAATTTTGCATTGACTTCATACATATAAACTTCCTGATTTTCTGCCTTTCAAAAAGAATGCCTTAATTAAGGTTGAAGTTCTCCTTTAAAGGGATTGGGTAACTTTGTCTAAAATTCTGAAACAAAATTCTGAAACAACATCCTGGATTTAGCTCATGCTGCAATGATAATTATAAACCTTTAGGTCAGTCAGGAGCCCCATGACTTTTATAGGCACATTGCCTGTCTGATCAAGAGATTTTTATGATTCGAAATCAAAATCAATTTTGCGTTTTGCTAACGGTTTTCATAACACTACAGTCTATTGGGGAGAACGAGTATGGTAAAACCAGTCATTCACAGATTTTTTACTTTCTTGAGGCACTTCTTGATCATTTTGAAGCGGATTTTTTTTAGGGCTTCAATATTACACCATATCACAGACACTGATAACACGTAGGGCCGTGCATCTCAGATATAAAATTGTTAAACAATGCCTTTAAGAAACAAAGCTTTACATACATGTACATGTACATGTGATTCAATCAAATGAATATCATTCTGATGTTTAATCAACCCACAGCAGCAATTATGCATATTAGACCTTGAGACTGCAAACGAATGAAGCCCCATCTATTAAAGGGAATGGGAAAGCAGAAATATGTATATTAGTGAAGGTTTGTGCAATATTCTTTTTTAAAAAAAAGAAAAATTATGACTTTTGAAGTTGTCATCACTATCATCACTGAGACAAAAATTGGCAACTCTGTGGCGTTTCTTGCGGCCTCCTCTCCAATATGCTCTGTATAGAAAATTGCATGTTTCATACAGGGGTTGTTTAAAAAGCTATTTGCAGTAATTAACATATTTTTGTTTAATTCTTTTTTTAGTGCAGGGCAAATGGCAGGGAAGCACAAACTTGCTCAAACTTGCACCAACATGTTTCTCTCATTTTTCTGCTCCTATTTATACAACCAACTTAATAACATGGTTGACTACCCCTTTAACGGTACATGCAATATGCCCCTTTGTCAGCTTCTGTCCATTCTGTTCATTATCACAGCAGCATTTCAACCCACAGTATGATCGAGACTCTGTCATCTTTCCACAATATATCTAATTAGCATCCATTATCAAATCCACTTTTCTATTCTAATTAAGTTCTCACAGGGAAAGAGTGCTTGTTAGTGGTATTAGAAACCATCATTCTCTCACTAAAAGATATGCAGACGTGTCTTGTAAGCATGCTTACAAAATTATTTATATTAAATTTCTTCACTGGAAGGTACAAAACATAAGCACCATTTTGTTTCTCATTTTCATTTACACGCACCTAGATAGTTGGTAGGGGAATTTTTTGTAAAAAGTTAATAGCACTTGCAGATTTTCAGGCAGTGATGTATACATGTCTAAAGAGCATTAATCCTACTAAATACTTATTAGGCTGATATACATCAAGTACTTTTAGTTTGAGAAATAAAGGTTAAGAATGTGCATGGAAATCAGATAAAGTACAGCATCTAACTACTCTCTTTTGTAATTTCAAAAGTTTATCTAGCTTTGATGAATATGTCATTCCCCAAACAATATTTCCATAACTAAGATGAGACAAGAGTTATGTATTACATAGTAAAATAAGAATTTCTTTTATAGGTAAGAGATAACATGGTTTGCTAATGATACCAACACCTTTTGAAGTCTTATTGGTTATGGCAAGAATTTGGCTATTCCAAGATAAGTCTTCATGTCATTCTCGACCCCATCTTCTTCATCATCATCATCATCATTTATTACAGTCAACATTCATGCCAAATATCCATACAAGTGCATCCCAAACTGAAAAGTTCAACATCACAAAGACATATTACACTAAAATCCTAATACAATTTAACACAAATTAAAAAGGTATAAAAAATTGCCCTATTAAGTTGATTACTTAAAAACTGCCTTTGTGATCATGTTTATGTAATAAACCTTTCAGAAAAGCATTGAGGCAGTTTACTGAAAAGTACATTTCTATTAAAACCAAACATGGTACCCATTTCAGGTAGAAGAACATGAAAACATGGCCACCACAGAACACAACCGAGAGAAAGTACAATTTCAAAGTGCATCAAACCCTTTCCTATCAAACTCCATAATTTCTTTTGAAATACCCCTGACATGATCATCAAAGATGGCATACTCGTTTTCTAAACGATAATTCATGTACTAATGTAGTACACGTCTGCTTCATTAGCATTCGTGAACGTATGATACAGTGTTCATTGTTCATTAGGAAACCTGCTCAGACTATTAAAGCTTATTTCTTCTATTGAGAGACAGAAGGATGGTAATTCTGTAAAAGTATGAGTTAACGCCCTCCTGGCTCCAAACTGATGATTTGTTACTGTATGCTGAACTAGAGGAAATTCAAACAGTTAAATAAAGTTGGTAAAGAACCTTTGAGGTTACTTTTTGTTACTACCGGTATTCATTATCTGCATATATGAAGTTAAAATTACATTTCAGGTTAAATTGCGCTCAAGAGGAGCATTTCCTTGTACCCAAAATATGAAATGTTTCATGAAATTAGCACAACTAGTTCAAGTTTCCAGGCAAAAAAATGATTGTAGTCCTACTTTATCAGTCAATCTTTTTCTTTAAACCTTAATTTTTGCTCTTCTTTTCATTTTCGTTTTTCTATTCTACATGTGAAAAAATATAAATATTTCTCACACTTGAGTTCTAACCTGAAGTTGCTGCTAGTTTTCTGCAACGGCTCTTTTCTTTCAAATCTGTGAGAACAAATCCATGACATTTACCTTCATGGCCACAAGTTCCTGAATACATACTTGGATCCTTGGAATAAAATATCCTTCTAAAGTTGCTTTTTGCCGAGAACAAGAGACGTGACATTTATATTTTCTACAGCTCGGTACACTTGGATACTGGGTAGTAAAATAGTTAAATTTTAACTATTGCTTTCAAGGACAAGACGAGTGATTTTTTTTGTTTACTTCTGCAAAGCCTGAGCTCTCTTACTATTCTGCAATAATCTCCTTCAACCATTGTTTTGATATTGTTTATGCTCTGATGATATCAAATATTTAATTTAGCCTTTATTGGTATTGCAGCGCCTTGATGGCGGGTACGAGAGCTAGAAAAAGTATCCAATATTATTATTATCTATGATCGAAACTCACTCTAGCCTGGTGTATCCGACTGTCTATACCCTGGAACTCTCACATGATCTGAGAAACGTTTTTCAGAATGCAGTTATGCAAATAACAGCTTGTATTTTTCTACCTTTTTTTTTTGGGGGGGGGAGGTTTCTTTCTGTGCATAGAGAATAGAATACCATGGCAACACTCTACGGCAATACATCATTATCGTATCACCATTAGTAGAATCAGTACTACAAACCTCTTGTTTGATTCTGCATAAAGACATCTGACAGAACGTCTTTGTATATATATCCCCTTGAAATCTGCTGAACCCCCTTATGAACACAATAAAAAGATGGCAACTTACCTTTCTCATCACAGCTCTCTAACACACTTGGGTCCTGATTAAATGCCTCCATGAGGAGAGGAATGTTTCCAGATGCGGCAGCCTGGTGAGCCAACACAATGTTGTCTTCAGGTTCTCGATTGTCTTCATCATCACAATCTACAAGGGAAAAAATAGAAGCAAGTGGATAGAGAATCAAGATAATTGACATTTGCAAAACTTGATGCTGACAGGTGACCCCCCCCCCCTCTTAACCAACAAAATAAATCAAGAATAAACCATCAATGTCAATACATGTAGACCTAGAGAACACAGATTTGTTGAGCCTTTCTTGACACTTTGATGGCTTTCTTCGCCTCACACTGCACANAAAAAAAAAAAAAAAAAAAAATTATGCACCAATTTATTGAAGGATTGCTCTGTCCACAATGGCTAGGCAAAATTACCAATTTTCCTCTCTTGATTAGCTCCATGACAACCCTCAAATACTGGTGCAGATTAATCTTGTACTGGAATCAGTTAAGAAGCCTTTGTACAGTGTGGCACAGGGAAATTATTTGTTCGGCATATCTATGTACAGAATTATTGTTAACATGCACAGAGGCCGTAAGTGGATACAGACCTAGAAAACACTCACTCTGGACCCTGAGAAATGGAGAGCCAAAAGGGCATTAACTCTGTGGTGTAGTCTATGACTTTATAATAACCTTCTAGCTCTAAACCATTAATGTCTAAACCTGCGTAAATATATCCATAGTTCATCTCAATATATTGGTCAGTCTAAGTTTATGCCGATGATATTCGTCCTTGAGATTCAATGGCTGAGAACAAAAGAATTCACAGTGCTCGTGCAAAAGTGGAGGTTGCCTTCTCAAATATTGAGCATAAATAAACCAATGTATATGTAACATAAAATGAAACAATACAATATCAATGCATAAAAGTGCTCAATGGCATTCAGTATATATTTCTTAATTCGCTTAAATATTAGAGTAGAGAGAAATGAGAAGTTGGCTTCATTTTAAACTCAACTAATTTTGCAGCTGCATTTTTTTATAGGACTGCCTTAATTGGCGATCATGGGAGCTACTTGAATATATTAACATGCATGTGCTCAGCTAGATATTTTAGATACCTATAAATATTGCCTCGTGTACATGTTCATTCATTCACTCACAATTTGGATAGTTTTTTTTAACAAGAATTAAATGAGGTTTGAGTTTTCAAGAAGACTAAAGATTTCATGGGAATATATGTGAAGAAAGAAAGCAGTAAGGCTGGTCTATTAAATGAAGAGGATGCTTGAGACAAGATGAAGTGGAGGGAGCAGGCCTGGGAGGGAGAGAGTGTCATCATGGCCCCAAAGTCAGTAACCCCTCATCATAAGAGGGGAAATGTTGACTGTAATAAATGATGATGATGATTGATGAAGAAGATGGTCGAGAAACCAATCAATGCCATTTGAAAGTGTATGCAGATCTGAGTGTATGCATTCATACAGTTTTGTATAGCATGTGACCAGGAATGTGATCAGAAAACCGTATAAATGTTTAAATAGTAAGATGGACATATTTATACATTTACTCTTGTATCACATCATAATTAAAATAATACAATTTTATTTAAATATATACCAAATCAAAATACGTCACTAACATGTATTTTCCCCATTCTGATTGATTTATGCACAATTCACTCATTTTGTTAGCACATAAATCACAATTCACAAACATGAAAAAAGAAAGCCTTTGAGAAAATACCTATCAAATAACAAAAGGCCTTTATGCAAGTGCTTTCACATACAATGAGAAAATAGCAATATTACTCATTGAGTATTACTGCTTTGTATGCTTGCATGAGCTGCCTACATGTACTATATACTTACATGTATAGGCCACAAGTTATATGGTATTTCTTTATCAAAATAAAGTGCAGGAAACAATAGTATCATAGCAACAAGCCCTCAGGATTCAGAGCAGATTTCATTTATTATTCAAGCAGAAAAGAACCCTTTTTCTCCCCATTCAGACACAATAACTGTTTTGAAAGAAATTTTATTTACAAAACATGGTTGGTGACATGAGATTTCCAACCATCAGAAAATTAAAACCTGTTTAAAAAAAAAATGTATAACTCAGTTTAGAGAAAAGGGTTATCATGAAAATACTTCAGTTGCCATCCAGCAAATGTGATTTCAAAAGACAATACATGTACATGTACACTGTATTTGAAAGTAGCGCACAATACATATCAGATATGACTACATTCATAATAACTTTGGTAATGCAGTAATAACATTAGTCAAGTATCTATCAAAATTATCTACCGGTAATCATTAATAATTTAAGAAATTTTGATTTAATTTGCCTGTTTTAACAATTTTGTGTCAAAATGTTTAATTGTTTAATCTTTATCAGATAATCATCAGCCTCATACATGTACTAAACATAATAGTTTAAAAGGTGCTTCTGCAAAAAGTGCAGTATTCAGGAAACTGAAGTGCATTTTGCAAAATAATCGGATCTACATGTACTTCTGTACCTGATCTAATCAGACCTTATACGTGTAATTTTTAACCACTGATGAAAGCTACATATTTTTATCAGGTTTTTTGTTGTCTTTCTTTTAGAATTCTTTTTCAGCGTATGAATAGCTTTGGAGATGCTATCTGCCACTCTAAATGAAGAGAAATGGCAAAAACTGAAATGAAGGGAAAAGTAGAAGGAACTGAAAGAGAGACAGGGATAACTCTTCATACCGATCAATAAAAAGTAAGATGACAGTGCACCACATGTTTTTTTTTTATTAAATCTCTACAAAAACCTATCAGTTTGTTCACTACTCAAATTTCATACCATTTTCAAGCCTGTGACTCAATGCCGTGACAACCTTCATAAAAATAGACTTGTAATTGCATGTATATATGCACAAGGACTGATGTCTCAACGAGATGTCCTGCCATATGCCTGTCAGTGGGTGCGTTTATAGTACACTTTTTGGCCTAGAATCAGCGTTTTCAAACGTCTTTCAGGCAAATTTTCAAGGTGAATAACGCAAACTCTTTTTCGCATGTTTTTACAGGTAGATATGGGTATATTGAAATGCCATAAAAATTGCTTTTTGCAAAGGGTGACACAGAGCCAGAATCATGTTTCTGAGTGATGATAAACGCACAGCTGTTTTGAAAGACACATACAAATCGGACCTTCCCAGGCTAATTTCCAGCTTGGAGAAATAGCACGCGCCATGTTGCTGTGTCATGATGTTGTACAAGCATGTTTGTATAATTTATGCTCGTCTATCGTTCATTATATTTTTGCATGCATTGTTCATCGCTTACGCATCGTGCGACAATATTACTAGTAGTACATGTAGCCTAGTACCAGTTGGATCGTTCAAAAAAAAATTGGCAGCTCTAGTTGACCTCCGAGAAACTCTCTGCTTCCCAGGTCAAATGGCGTATAGCAGAAGGGCAGAGACAAGGCCTTTATTTCGAATCGTGAAGAGTTGATCACCCGACATCCCGCAAATCACGTTCGTATAGTGGGTTTCGATATGTACTTATAGAAACGCTGATTCTGAGTGGCAAGAGATGATAAACGCACCCAGTATCGGAGGCATATACCTCCAAGTTTGCCTTGAGAATTGATCAATTTATCAGGTCCACCGTGTGCACACTCAAATATTAAATTGCAAGCTCGAGGTTGAACTTGATGGGCACATCCAGGCTGTAAATGGTAACTATTTTTGCAGTTACCTCATAAAAAAATAATATTACTCCATCAATTTTTTTTCTGTTTGCATGTTTCCTTCAAGTGAAAATAGTAAGTGATATAAGTTGTAACTGTGAGTTCAGTTGAAGAACAAAAATATATACACCGTACATTTGATACCTACATGTACCTACAGTCACGTTGAATTTAGGCATTTTAAGTTTTATATTGTAAATTTAAAATGTCAGATGCTGGCTGGAGAGTGGAGATTAGAATAAAATTATTTTTAATGGAGTCTTGTATGGCACATGTCCATTCCTGGTGCTCCAATATTTATACCCCGGCTTAAGCATGGCTAGCATTACGGAATTAATTCTTAAGCTTATCACTTACTGCCAGTGCATAACTTCTATCTTCTTCACATACATGTATATCCGTTAAAGATCCTCATTTTACAAAACCAAACAGAAATATATATAATATCCACCTCAGCAGTGTTCCTGGGTATTATTTGTACACCAAGAGAGAAGGGAAATTTAAACAGTGTAAATTAAGATCTAGGTTCACACAAGAGCCCATAAGATTTACCTTTAGCTCATGGTTTTAAACTTTGGGTTATGTTGTATTTGAGGACTGTGTGGACGCACTTGAAACTCTACGTTTGCTTAACATTTTAAAGTTTAAACCAACAGTGATCCAGTAGTTAACATGAAAACTCCAAGCAGAGGGGATTCCTTACTCAAAGGTATATGCCGTGCAAATGCAATTAAAGCCAAACTTTAGTACTGGTAATGCGATTGAATTTTGAAAGAAAAGATGTGGACAGGATAAGAAACGGTTGATCATGTAGCATGTAAGTATTGGTGTGCACTGCAAGGAGTCATCAAAATCATAATAAATTTGACAGAGTCTTGGTAAAGTAACAAGCACTGTACACAGAAAGCTATATATGGGACAACACAAATGGTGTCTGGTTGGTACTACCTTGATTTCCTTGTCTTTCTATTCTCATTTCTCAGCCAGTATACATTTTCTTTCAAAATTGTTTGGCACATGTCATTTATTTGTAATCTTGAACATTCAGTGTAAGTTTCGTTTGATTCTGTGAGAATTAATTTTCTATTTTTTTTTTACCAGAACTGGAGTTTATCTTTAACTCCTACTTTCCCCAAGCCTGTAATTACAATGACTATACTCATGGTTTTAACTTTGAACATTCACCGTTTCAGTCCTGTGTGAACCTGCATCTTTGTTAGAAGGTCCTTGTTTAAGACGTTAAGGTATCCCAAACGTAGGAAGATTCTATGTGAACATATCTCTGGATATGCTGGATGGCGAGGGATGGTGAGATTCAACTCAGAAATGGTTGATGAGAGATGTGATGGAGTGCCGGGAATTAGTTCACTGTCATCTGTGGGCTTAATGTAATCACTCAGGGGTGGTGAAATTCATAAAATCAGAAAGGCAAATGATGTCACGTCTTAGGACTAACAAGAAAAAAGCCTGATCAGGCTTTGACATTACAAGAGTGGTAAAAACTATGCCCCAGTTAAGACTAGCAAAAGTCATCGTACAACTAAAATGTAAGTGAGAACTGGATAGTACCGGTAAGTAATTTGTATTTCTTTAGTGTGAACATCAGATAAACAAAACATCATATAACAAAATGTCTAAGGTGATATAGCCATTGATGGATAATGAAACATCATATACTAAATCAAACATCACATACCGGTACACTGTATCTTTGCATAACATCTTTTCAAACTAAATTTTGATAAAAAACACTGGGTTCACCTTTTAATGTCAAACGTTGTTTCATGCATAAAGGATATGAAGCAGGGGCCATCGTACACAAAACAATCGTTGATTGACCTCATTAGAATTAGTTCCTTTAGACAATATTTCTTGAAACAATTATTACTTCAATTGTGTATACACCAGAGTTAAAGATAAAGTTGAGATCTAGTCATGGGATGGCATTGTGAAAGAAACGTTGTGGAATCAATCAGAAAAGGTTGATGATCTAACGTTTGGTACGTACTGCATGGTTCTGGAATCATCAAATTGATACAAATTTGGCCCAGTCTTGGTAAAGTTACAACTTACAAGCACTGTACACAAAAAGATGTATATGGGACTACACAAACATGTGGCGTAAAAATCTGTCCCGATTTGTATGATATTATATGCCATATCTAGCATATGAAAGCATTTGAAGAGCCATGCTATTTAGGGAAGATTTTTTATCTGGTGTTCTAATGTTCTTCCACACTTGCATAATATTAATGATTAAGCTCACAATTTTGTTTTCACCTCTTCCCAGGACTCAACCTTCCCTTTAAAACAAAATGACTCAATTACAATGTTTCATTAAATGAGATTCCTATAAATCTGTTATAGTCTGCACAGGCTATATATACGAAACAGTCGGCCGTCATCCTATGATATCATCCCTGTTTATAAATGAAATACACAATCTTGCTCCACATTTCACTTGATTAAATGTAAACAAGAGACATGTCTCCCTGTCAAAACTGACTGATGAGCTCGGGGCTAACTGAGCTGTACTCACTGATCACTAGCCTGTTTAGTCTATATTTGTATGATGCAAGGGATTTACCAGTATTCTGGTTAATTTGTGCACAGGGAAACACAACAACTGAGTGAATTACCATGGAAGATAGGATAAAATGCAAATGGTCCAAAGTTCATTTTAGTAAATTACTAAGTGTGTGTAAAAAGCACAGGCAGCAAGCGATACACGCTGGTTGCTAAGCAACCATCTAGCAGGGAAGAGACTCCAGCACTAAAAGGTAATCGAGTATGTACATGTTACAACAGGGCATAAATGGATAGAGTTAGTGAAACAACAAAAGGATATCATGCAAAAAGACATGGTCCTTGTTTGCCGTTATGCTTGTAATTAACTCACCCGTGAATTTGTTTTCTTCAATAAGACTGTTAAACCTCAGAATTAGATATTATTCCTTGAGCACTTCAAGGATATTTTGATATATTTATAGAAATATATGCTACAAATTGAGGGCAAGGCAAAACTATTGTACATATCTGATCACATCCAATATTTCAGCGATATGATCAGGGGTAACATCAAATAAAATAAACTGGTAGTTTTTTTTTGTCAATCTAATCTATGGCTGCTCATAACACAGGTCTGTAAAGCGTGGTAACTTCTGGAACTACCTCAGATTTGCCCTTGATCAAGTATATACAGTGTAGGTAGGGAGTTTCCTCTTCTTTTTTTAAAAGCTGTATTGAATTGATTTATAGGAGAAAAAAGTGTTGGGCTTTACATTGATTATGCTTTCATGCTGACAGCAATGTGGCTAATGGATTTATCTTCAGTGGACCCCACCTAAAAGCATCCTGAATTTGAATAATGGTTCAAAACATTAAATAATTCAAAAGACAGTTTTCTATAATACATAGGACTTCACAATTTTAGGTTTAAAAGTATACAATACATAAATGTACGTTCACTTGTATTGATTTCATGCCATTGTCATAATTCCTTTGAATTTACAATTCATATTCTCTATCCTCTGCCTGATTAAACAGTTAAAGATAAAGGTGAGTTCTAGTACTGAGATTGCATTGTGAAAGAAAAGGTGTAGAATGGATCAGAAACAGTTGATAGCATGAAGTATTTGTGTGCACTGCAAGGCTCTGGAGTCATCACAATCATAATAAATTTGGCCAAGTCTTGGTATACATTTTGTATGGGACAACACAAAGTACTACCTTGATTTCCTTGTCTTTCTATGCTCATTACTAAGCCAGTACACATTTTCTTCCAAAATTGTTTGGCACATGTCATTTATTTGTAATCTTGAACATTCAGTGTTAGTTTCGTTTGATTGGTGAGATTAATTTTCTTTTTTTTTAACCAGAACTGGAGTTTATCTTTAATTCCAAAAAGACGAACCAATTTCGTGTCCACATTCCTCAATGAGAAGGTTATTATTAATTTTATTTCTAATTGTTCCTGTACAATCCCAAAAGGTCCGAACTAGATCAATTTGCATCATATTCATGATTTTGTAATATTTATTGACACACACTGTACAAGATCGCGAAGACTTTAAAAAAAATCAGCTTAAAGACCCTGTCGGATGTGAAAAATGAAGCAGATGAATATTGTATCAACGGAAAGATTTGTGAGCCAAGAATAGTCTCTGTAAGAGTAGTAACAGCTCTCTAAATCATACAAATCTAAAGCATTGAAAATTGGGAGTTGTAGACCTAAAATCTAGCTTACAACTTGATGACATCAACTCATGTGGAGTACACATTCACAATGACTTTGATTAAGCATGTGTCATCGCCTCAGCTATGTACATGCAGGCGAACTGATCAGGTCCACATGTTATGTCATCAGTGTAACTGCAGCAAATTTCACCGCTGTTGACCATTTTGAAAAGGCGTGCAGAATATACGGTTTAAATTTGCTTTATATAGTGCAATACTAAAAAGGCATTTTGTCCATTCTTTATAAAAATTTGTATTCATATATCTTTCCATTGATATATAGTTGTATTTTATTGGATATGGTCTTTAAGGGTAATTTCGGTGCCCTTGTGCATTGACTACCGTATATTATATAGAAGTAATGTTTAGATTACCGGTACATGTACGTCATTATGTCATTGCCACATTCACACATTTCAATAGAAGATGGTTGAAAGGTTATGGAAGTGCCTTAAGTTCATTTTTAGAAATTCTTTTTGATCCAGTTACATTTACGTGTAAATTCATGCATTTTCATTTGGGCAGAATTACTTAAGAAAAAATAGGGCCTCCACTGTACTGCCTTGATAAGAGCTGATACACAATGAGAAGGCAATGAAAAGAAAGAGAGAATTGCTGGAAGGCTAAATGTAGTTGAGAAAGAGAAAAGGGAAAAATGGAGAAGAAAAAAAAAATGTAAAAGATTTAGCAAGGAGGGGAAATGGAGATAATAATACATATTGTCTGCTTCCAGCATATATGTATGGTTGTATACTTAAACAAAGGATTAACCTCCCTCTGACTCAAATACAAACTAATAATGTGATAATTTGATATATCCAATCAAAGAGTCTAAGCACAAAGAGAAGAGAGATATGATTGAGTAAAGGGGGAATAAAAAAAACAAGGACCTAAGCTTCAGGAAAAACAGTTCATCAATTTAGAGCCAGAAGGGCATAAGATGATGGGAGTTAATACCCCTCTGGCTCCAAACATTGAAGTTGTATTTTATACCTTAAATTTTCAGCATTTTGGTGAGGAAATTTTACATGTAATTCTTGGTATACTACTGATTATGGAAATGAAAATAAAACAACAAAAAGAATGGACATTTGACAGAAAGAAGAAACACAACCATTCATTCCCAATTACATTATTTTTCTGGTTATGTAACCCCTCTAGTACAATAATGGCTTTAAGATGGCTTAAAATAGACTCTTAATTAGGTCCACTGACAATAGGACCATTAGGTTCCCTATTCTGAACTTATTATCACACAGGGGTTATTGAAAGTCTTGACTCTTGACATATGAAAAAAAAGCTTCGTGCTAATTTGAAGTATCCACAACATGCAACTACCGGTGTTTTGAAAGTCAAGAATAAATCATTGAGTAATATTGATATCAATTTCTGTGACCGGTCAGCAAATGACTGTACAAAACAAAAATGCTGTTTGAGTTTGCAATACAACCTTTACACCTAACATGTAGGCCTGCACTCCCTGCAGTACATTACATTAAATGAGCAGAAGATGTAATGATTACATAGCCATTGCAAATGGGGCGTTACTGTAAAGGGAAATATAAGCAAGCTTTTCATTAATACCTAATTCAAGTATGATAGTATGTATAGCAACAAGAGAGTTATCAACACTCAAATTTGAATAGACCAGTTTACTCAAATATTCTAATCTTATGCATACTCTTTAAACAAAGATTGTTCTTGACAAGATGAAAGCCTGCCCAACATAGCAACACATAATATACCCCATTGCGTTAAAGAAGAAATTCAAGCCTTTCACACACACACACACAGAAAATGGCCAGGAATTATGATGATTCAGCAAGTTTTTCCATAGCAGTATTTCTGGAGATGTACAATTTTAGAAAATAATGACATGTATATATATTTGACAGGTTCATTCTTTGAGGTCCATAATATATCAGTAGAAGTGCCAGGTAGATCATTTGTATTGCGCCAGGAAAGCTTTAACTCAAAAAATATTAACACAGATTTAGTTCTCTTCTGGCTCTAAACAGGAATATATTTTTCCTACTGCCGGTGACAAATTTGGCAATATCTTTTGACTTTGTTTCAGCATCCATTTTAACTAACTGTAAGCTCTTTTAACATACAAAATGAGAGAAGAAAAATGTTCAGAAAATGACTCAAGATATCAGCTTTCTATTTTGCAAACCAGAAACTCCTTCTTTCTTGCTCCTTCAGGCTACCTGTAGAATGGGTAGTGGTGTCATAATAAGGTTGTTTAATCAGTTGATCACTAGACAAGAAATGTAAAGGTTGTGGGTTCGGGCTCCAACATGCCATTTATGTCCTTGAGCAAGGCATTTTATACCTTCAGTGCTCCACTTCACCCAGGTGTTAAAGGGACAGTTGAGTTCTNCATGTCATCTTCTGGGCGATGGCAAATTTTAAGGGATCAATCATTTTGAGACCAGCATTTTTATAATCATTACAAACATTAATTCTTTGGACTCTATCTTTACCCCCACTCCAGATAAACTTGTAAAAAATACTATTCAACTGATTAAAAAAGGAGCGATGTATTTTAATACAAAGGACTGAAAATAAATAAATCAATTGTGGAAGCACAAGAGCTTTAATTACACAAATCCTACCTATTAAAGAAAGATTTCTCATTTTCCAGCATGATATTGTATGTTCCATTTTTTTCAACCTTTCTTTGTACTTTAAACAATAAAGTAGGCTCAAATTCAAAGAAAAATTTATTCCAAGACATTTAAATTGAGATGTTTTCCAAGATAGCCCTGGTTGGTGTAAGGGAAAACTTGGCTTCCTTTTTTTGAACCAATCCAGATTGCTTCAGTTTTGCCAAAATTGATTTTACACCCAGAATACTTCCCAAAATTGGCTAAGAAATTAAAAAGTTGAGAAAACGAATTACTAGATCCATCTAAAAAACAAACTGAATCATCTGCAAACAAAGAGATCTTAGCCTCAGTGTTATTTTCTAATGGAATCCCTTTGATTTGGTCATTTTGACGTATGGAAAGGGCCATTATTTCAATAACAAATAAGAACAGGTATGGGGAAATCGGACAACCTTGAAAAATACCTCTCTTCATAGATATACGTTCTGTTAAATATCCATTATTCAAAACATAACTTAAACGGGAAGAGTATAAGGTCTTAACAATATCAATAACATTTTCACCAAAATTAAATTTTTTCAAAGTTTGGAACAGAAAGCTATGAGAAACACTATCAAAGGCCTTCTCAATATCGAGTAACAAAATTGCACCTGGAATATTTTTTAAAGTCAGTGTATTCAATGATATCTAAAATGAAACGAATATTATGGCCGATATTTCGACCTTTCATAAAACCAGACTGATCAGGATGAATAAGGGTATACAAACAACGTTTTACTCGGGTGGCTAGACACTTAGCAAATATTTTGTAATCTGTGGTCAGGAGAGTAATAGGGCGATAATTTTTTATTAACAAAGGATCTCTTTCTTTTTTAGGCAGAAGAGTAATAATGCCATTTCTCTGAGATGAGGACATGGAGCCGTTTTGCAAGGAATAATTAAAAGAGTTTATCACCATATCACAAATATTATTCCAAAAAACTAAGTAAAACTCAGCAGGGAGCCCATCTAAACCTGGGGCTTTATCCATTTTGNTGATGATTCCAGAACCTTGCATTACACACAATAGATAGATAGATAATGGTTTTATTGAGAATAAAAGAACAACAGTGCATCGCGGCCTACAAGGCCGAATTGGGCAATGTTTTACAAATGTAAAATACAGTATATAAAAACATTCATATCAAATAACATCAATATGCTAGATGATCAACCTTTTCTGATCGATTCCACGTTTCATTCACAATGCAATCGCATGACCATAACTGGTCTTAACTTTAAGACCGCAAATGCCTACAAAAGGTCAAAGTGCATGGTTATTACTCTTATTCATATTTATTACATTTCTAGCGTGCTTTTAGGACCTAAAATTTACTATGAAGATTATATTAGACCCCAAAATGTGTGAAATTCAGATTAAATTTGATCATACCAATTCAGCTCTACTTTAAAATAATATTTTTTTAAAATAATAACAATAATAACAATACACAGGCCAACTGGTTGTGCGTAGTACATGAAAAAGTCAACATGAGGGATTAGCACTGGCTGGAATAAAGCGTATATAGCGCTATATTGTGTTTTACAATGGCTGGTTCAAAATTAACCAATGTTTGTGGGGCCCCCACAAATATTATAAGCTATGGTTGTATTTATGGATATTCCAGCCATCTCTAAACCAATTTGAACCAAGATGATTTTTATTTGAATTCTATGCTCTTTCAAATTTGACCCTCAGTGTTTTATTATCTCACAAACAAATATTTTGTGTAGTGCCCTCTATACCAAAACCAACTATCCCTAATTTAGCTGGGTACATGAACTTTGTAGGACGCAAACTTCATTGAGATTGGATTAGCATGGGCACACTCATAAACAGGCAATTAGCTGGAATCCTCCTATGGGAGTGGAGAATGTGCACTATAATATGCAGAATAAGAATTTGATCCAGTGACCGGGTGGCGGGTGATAATACTGAAAGTGCTTTGGTTGGTTAATGGTAAACCTGACTAAACCAATTATAATTCTATGTCATCTCTCCATACAAACATTCAGTAAGTCAAGGTAAAGATGACCACTATAGGCCTATGCAATGTTTAATGCTCCACAGTTTTGACAACCAGCTCACACATCCACCAACACAGCCTTCAACTTCCTAGGAAAAATTGAATAAATCAGGTTAGATTCCACTTACCATCATCGCCCATGTCAAGGAGATCTGAGCGAGCGAAGTCCATCCCTAAGCTAAAGCTGACGTCTAATTGCCTCTAACAATAGACATGTAGATCTTTGCATGGATGCAGTTCGTTGCAATGAAAAATAGTAGTATCGTCTGCAGTCTGCTGGTTTTCGCCCGCATCATTCCCGCTTATGTACGTATACCTATTGCTCCCAAGTATAGCTCATGACTGTGTACAATCAAATTTACAGAGGGGCAGAGTAGAATGCTAACTGCATCGGCTGTCTTGCTCGCTGTGGAGAAATATGCTTCACTGGATGTCTTAGTTGATACCAATGGATGCGCATGTTTAGATATTTCTATCCTTAAATGTCGCCATCGTACATAATATGAATTTTAGTCTGATAGCAGGATCATGTTAACGAACAGCAACATACATCCACCACATCTCGCGTTCGCGTTGTTATGTGCCAGCTCTTCCTCTCGATCTCCGGAGCTCCGAGTGGATTGTGGTGGGAATGTGGTGCGAAGTCCGACGCGAAGTTGAGCAATAGATTTACCTGTGTGATGTGCACTGCGCTGCATATCAATAACGTTCAATACCACTTACCAGGAACGAAGGATGGGTTATTAGTATAGAGGGGGTGGCGTTGATACACAGGGAGCGGCGTTATCCCCCTCCACTGGGGGGGGGGGGGGGGACAACCCCC
>BEXV01000006.1:655735-675043 GCA_003118195.1 Hemicentrotus pulcherrimus | reverse complement strand
TGACGTAGTTTGCAATCGACTGATCTGTATGGAATCAAATTGTTCATTTCTATTGTCTCTGAAGGAAATTTTCAGCCATATACATGTATATTGCAAATAAAATCTTACACACTGCATACAAAATTATCATCAATAACTAAGAAAATTAAATTTATGATTTTTTTTTGTCCAGAGCAAATGGGAGAGGACCTCGAAAGATATTTCAGAGTTGCCAAATTGTGTTCAATTGAGTACAACTTCTGAAATGTATAACTTTCTTATTTTCAATTGTGGTTAGATATGCTCTGTTTTGTTTCATATTTAGTACAATTATGATACATGTACTACGTTATTGTACATTCTTGTTGATCTCATCTCAAAACCAGGTTTGGGCAATACATTGTACACACCCATCATCATGGTCCTACCAAGCATCTACTTTCAGCATCGTTTCGGTCTGATCATGTCTATTATGCTTCTTGGGTCTTCGGCTGGCATCATGATCCTACCAATCATCACCGAATGGATCGTGACGATCTACAACTGGAGGTGGGCTTTGGCGATTCTAGGAGCTCTGAACCTCAATACCATGGTCGTTGGCGCAATGATACAGAGTCGTCCTCAGAATGTGGGCAGGAGGCACGGAGGCAGCTCAGAAAATTATCCTCTCCTTACTCTACAACAGCAAGATGAACCACACGGCTCCTCATCGACTAGTGAAGAAATTACGATGGAGGAACTGGGCGAAGGTATCCATACTGATCATGGCCACAAGAGGAATTCGCGCTTCGGTACAAAATGTGAATCATTCTGTACATATATGGCAAAGACGTTTGATATCACAGTCTTTACAACAGACAGTCGCTTCATTGCCGTAGTTATCTCTCAAATCTTCTGTGCAATTTCATACTGCTGTTGGATCGTCTTCTTAATACCCAACGCAGAGTCCAAGGGTCTAGATCCACAGACCGCATCTTTACTGGCACTAGCCAATGGTGGCAGCAACGCCCTTGGTCGGATAAGTGCTGGACTCGTCTCCTGGCGATGCTCTCCCAATCCTTTCATCTTCTTCTCGCTCTTATCCCTGATGACAGCTGCTGCGTCGCTGGGCAATGTCTTTGCATTCAATTTCTGGCAGTTGTCCATCGCAGCGGGTCTGGCCGGATTCAGTGGAGGATTCAAAGTGGTCTTCACCAACTTCCTCTGTAAAGAAGCAACCACTGTTAATCTTTTCGCTGCTGGCTTGACCTGGACCATGTCTATTTTCGGACTTGGTGAAATTTTGGGAGAATGTGTCACAGGTAAGTTGACATTATAAGTTCATTTTTCAAACAGCATTGTTTTTAGTCAGTACAAATACACATAGTATTTTTATCCAGAACTAAATGTTATACAAAATTTGAGTAATTACTAACACACACACAGATAGGATATTGCGTAAACTAATTTTTAGAAAACAGATACTGTACATTGATGACATCGTGTAAAGCCGCCACGCATTTCAGTCTTGAAATCTGAGATAATATTGGGTCATCTTCAGATTTGTCACAGATTTTCTTCAATACATCATGCCATGTCTATCCTGTAAAGTGGCTACAATGTATATTGCTACAAAATTAACATACAGATAAAGTAAAATGAAAAGTTATGACAGGATATCTTTACTTGTGCCAAACAAATTTTGAAGTCTATTTCATCTTTTTGTTTTCCATATTAAACAGACCCCCTGTCTCTAACTCTTTATTGCTTCTATCCAACTCCCCCCCCTCTCTCTCTCTCTCTCTCTCTCTTACTCCACTCTCTGCCTTCCTCTCTCTCTATTCACAGTTAATATCTTAATTATTATTATGCATACCCTTGCCAAGTTTTGTACTATTTTAAGCACACTGTATGAGATTTGTCCCAAGTTATGTCTCTCAAGAATGTACCGACATATTAAAGCTTAGATCTAAATATATTCAACAAAGGCCATAATTCAACCAGCCCACCTTTCATTCTGAAAACAGCACTTAAAAGGGGAACTAATTCCTAGTTCCTTCTCTCTTTTGCCACTGCATTGGAATAGTAAACTCTACACGTATCTTTTCATTCCCGTCACACACAGGTGCTCTGTACGACTACACATCCTCGTATGCTCCAGGATTCATATTCATCTGTGTGGCTGATGTTCTCTCAGCCCTCGTCATCATTCTTCCATTCATCATCAAAGTCTGCCGATAAGAGCAGACATGGAGTTCAGGTGGGGGAGGGGGTTTTCACAAAAAAAGAACTTATATCTTAGTTGGATTTAAAAATTAAGGAGAGCCATTTGTAGCCTTAAAATTGAATGTTTCGAAAAGCAATATTAAAATATTTTAGACTTTTCATCAATTTCATGTCAAGACACTATCAGATAAAAACTGATAAATCGGATGTTTGACAGCTTATTTTCAGTTGAGGGAAGTCTACTTTCCTCTTCAGTCAGGTGGCTGTATGTGTTTTATGTTATTAGCCCTAGGAATTTAATATATATATGCTTACTTCCCCCTCTAAAGCATAAAAGTACATTTGCGGGTACTTTAATCTCCATGTTTCCTAATCTGAGTTTGGACATCTGAACTCAGGCAGGGTTGCACAATAAACTTTGCAAGAACTTTACATCCAAGCAGCTAATGCCGAATCTATAAAGCGCATATACATGTATACCACAACAATCAATAACGTCAAGATCAGTTTGCATACAAACCTAGCTTAAATATTGTGTCACCTTGAATTTCAACATGAAATAAAACTAAACTGAAAACTACATCTTAAAGATTGCTTGATTTTACTGTTCTTTATTTTCACCATAGAAACAGATAATGATATTTGGGGATGTAAAAATATCAAATTTTATATCCGTCTCGCTTCTCTGGATTTCTTTGCAGGTTCCTTCTTCTCTCTGATCAACAAGTTTGTACCGAGGTTTCCCTCTATACGTGCATGAACCGCTTCGTATCTATCTTGCTGCTCTAGGTTTCTCTGAGTTCTTTCGTATGTCTGACCAACCTATGTCTACCACTTGGTCTCTCTCGATTCAGACTTCAGAGTTACAAACTTCTCCATTATCATCTTGTTTTTTCTGGATACCTTACCATGTTCCTTATTCTTCTCTCTGATTAACAAGTCTGTACCTGGTATTTTCTTGCTTCTCATGTCCGTTCTGACTGTACCACATAGGTTCTCTCTATATCTGAGTTACAGACTGCTTCATATGCACCTACTTCTGTGAGTTTCTTGTGATGTTCTTCTTTCGTAGGTGCCGTGGTCGAGTGGTTAAGTTGCCAGACTGTCGATCAGAAGGTCCGCGGTTCGAGACCGCCGAAGCACTATTGTCATTTGTCATCTACATTTGCCACACTCAACCCAGGTGATGTAAATGGGTACCTGGCAGGAATTAAATTCTTTGAAATACTAGAGCGCCATAATGGCAGCACAGCTAAAGCCGGGGTAATAATCTCCAAGTTTGGAAGCGCTTAGTGATTGTAATAAGCACTATATAAAAACTGAGTAGTAGTATCATTATTATCTCCCTGTCCAAAAAGTCTGTATCAAGGCTTTCCTCTATACAAGGTGCTTCATATCCATCTTGCTTCTCTGAATTTCTTGTCAACTTCATTTTCCTTCTGTCGATCAGTCCGTATCGCTTAGATTTCTTTCTACACCAATCACTTCATATCCCTCCCGCTGCTTTACATTACTATCTGCTTGTTCTCTCCATACAGATTATTTCATGTCTGTCTCACGGGCCTGGGTGTCTTGACAATTCCTTCTGTTCGATCAACTAGCCGATATTGCATAATAGCTTTCTCTCTATATCTCTGTATCAAATACTTCATATCCGTCGTGCTTCTCGCGGTTTCTTGGCAGCCTCTTTCTTCTTCTGCTTAGGATCGTCCTTCTCCTTAGGCTTGGCTGATCGAGCAAAGCTCTGAGAGAATGAAATGGTCAAGGAAAATGTAACATGGGATAACAAAGATGTATGTGGAGACAGGATGCCTCAGTGGTAGAGCAGTGGTTTTGTTATCAGGAGGTTACTGAGTTGATGAGCTAGTGCCATTTGGTAAGGCATCAATCCTTATTATCAAATCCCCTATGGGAGGACTTACAGCCATAAGTCCCCTTGCTGCTTACTTACAAGCATACACATGCTTTTTTAACAGTAAGGTCAAATTAAAGCATCAAATCATCAAAGAGAAAGGCAAGGATGGAGACAATATTTGTAAGGGATAGATAGGGAAAATGATAGAGGGCAGTAGAGTATAAGAGAGGAATAGAGAAGAAAAGAGAGATGGAAGGAAATAATAAACTTGGTCGAAGCTTATCATCAAAAACATATAACAATACTTGACATAAGCTGGTGATATCATAGAAATTGATTGGCGGTGGGCATATTGTTACAGATTTGGAAAACTTGTTACTGAATACTGATAACATGTTTTCTGAAGCGGGGCAATTTGGGAGAAGGAATAGTACTAAGGATTTAAATGAGGAACAGAAAAAGAGCCCTTGAATGGAAGCAAAAATGGAGAAATAAAGAGGGACATAGATAATATTAGAGACGGGGAAAGAGAGAGGAAAAAAAATGATAGAAAAACTGCTTGTACCATAAAAATGGGTGAGACGGCGAAACAAAGTAGGTAAAATGAGGGAAATGGGGAAAGTGATTTGACATATTTTTGATCTCCATGAATGATGAAATAAATGACATCATCATAACATGAAAGACTGAGTAAGCTTGGATTGAAAAGGATACAACCACAATAGGTTTATCATGGACCAGCAGACCGTTGGTATCTCGGAGAGCACGCTGGGCAGCTAGCTCGCTGGGGAGACCAACAAACGCTTGACCTTTCATACGACCTTGCTTCATCAGCTGTATGTTGAACCTGGGAGGATGCAACAGACCACAAAATCACAAATAATGATAAATGATAAAAATAGCAATAATAATGATGATAATATTAATAATAATCATATTAATAATCAAAATAATATTGATGAAGATGATGATGATGATGATGATGATGATGATGATGATGATAATAATATAATAACTTTTTGTACAGAAGTTATGGCATGCACACAGTAAATACAGATTGCGTGCTCGATCTTGGGATACTGTGTAGTAATAATAATGCTCCTTATAAAGCGCTTTACCAGTTATAACGTAACCAACCAAAGACCTTACAGTATTATCAACCTGGTCACTGGATTTTATTACAATTCTGCACAAAATCTCCCTGTACCACATACTCTATGGATTGGATTTGAAAAAATTGGAAATTGGGCAAAATGTCATCCAAAATTTGAATTTCTGTCATCGACATATGATGTTTCACCATAAATGACTACAGATCGTCATGACTCTCTGATAGTATATTATGATTGTCCCTGAATGAAACTTCTATGGATTATTCATATCATTAGTATCAATGAATAACACGCATGTACATGTAATTTGCTACATAAGTTGCCAGTACTTACATATCTTTGTCTAATGGTGAAGTCCAGTCAACATATCTCCCAAATATAAATTTCAAATCCTGCAAAACAAAAACAAAAGTAACAAGATAATGCGAACCTCTTGAAATAATGACCTACACTTTTAAATCCATTTATGCCAATACAATAAATGATTATCAAAAGTACATTAGATGGCATTCTCTGTAACATACACATACCGGTAGATCTTCATATTTATAAATCGGTCCATCTTATAATGTTTAATCTTTGCAGGAATGAAATATGATAAATAAATTAGATCCCATATATCCCTTAAGAAATGCAATGACTTAAAATCTATATTTTGTTAAGGCCATGCAAGTTTAAAATACTGATGCACTTTTAAGACGAGCACAACATTGGTGTACGCTACGTCTTGTGAATACAAGAAATGTAAAGAGTTCGGCATTTATGTCCTTTGGCAAGACGTTAATCTTCATTTGCCACTCTCCACCCAGGTGTTAAATTGGGTACCCGGTAGGATGCAAATGTTAATGTGGTTAGATGAGCAAGTGCGCGCTTGTAAAAATGACACCTGGCTGGAATGCTCCCAAGGGAGTGGAGAATTTGCATATATTTTGTGCGGGTAAGCCTGAATCCTATGACCGGGGTAATAATATATCTGTAAAGCGCTATAAACAAGCTGAATATTATTTTTTTTAATATCTCAACTATAATGTACCTTTTCTTCTATTTGCTTGGCTAGGTTCTTAACATACAGTCTGGTTGTTGGTTCGCCTGGTGTGTAGTTCTTGAAGACAGATATGTGCTTTATTTCTAGAGTGGAATAAAGAGATGAAGATATGAGACTCACAAACCAACCAAAAAACATCATTCTGGAAAAAGAAATAGTACTAGCAAAGCATTGTCCCATGTCAACAGATTGAAGATCTTTTTAATTGCTTTCTCTCAATTCAAATGTAAAATATAAATCTGGAAAAGTATGGATTGTACATACAAGAGTATCACATTTCTCAAATGTAGTATTCGATATCATTAAAAGTTTCTCTACTGTTCAAAGTATGCCATAACTTAATTCTAAGATGTTGGAATATATATTGAAAGGAGTCCAATCACATAAAGATATACTATTAGTACAGCTAGTATTTATCAAATTAACACCCCAAAATTACTGTTACCCTGCCTTCTGTAGGTGTGTGGTTAAGAAGTAGGAAGAAAATAAGGCACAAAATTAAAACACAAACACATGGAGCACAAGTTGGACTTTAGTTCTATGTGTGTTCGTGCACATACAGTTGCATCAAGTAGTACACTCACACGTCACCTTTACCTTCAGTCGAAGAAAGCCCAAATTTGCCAATGCTCCTCAGAGAATAAACATTAAAAGCTCATATTTTGATTATACTACACCAGCATGAAACTCAAAATATTCAGAGAATTTGTGTTTTGGGGTATTTGGTTTTCTTAACTTCTCTTTTAAAGTGTATAGAGGTGGGTATTTTACCTGACTGCTAAGAAAGCATAAATGCTTGTAAGTAATCAACCAGGAGACTGACGGCTTTAGGTCCTCCCCGAGAGACCTGGTAATGAGGATTAATGCCTTACCAAAGGGCACTAGCCCTTTGGTAAGGATTACGAGATTACGCCGGATTACGAGACCACTGCTTTACCAACTGAGCTATTGCTTCTTGGGCATGTACATCTTTCCATCTTTAAACTTGATTTCTACATCATGGACCTACCCTCTTTGGAAAGCCTTTTCTTCAGTTGTTCCCTGGTGATGAATTCAGCTGATTCAGGTCCCTCCTCCTCCTCCTCCTCCTCCTCTTCCTCCTCCTCCTCCCTCGCATCTTCTTGGTCCTCCACCCCAGCATCTGATGGCTTGAGAGGGGGTTGGAACGTTCCAAAGCCTCCTATCTCTTCTGTGACAGGGGCGATGGTAGGAGTGGGCGTGTCCTCAACTGTGGTTATTTGTCCTGAAATAAAGCATAATAGAGTGAATTAACAATGATTATCCTGGGATTTCTTACAAATCACCAACAACATAAAATTGTGTTCTGCTGAAAGACATTCATGTACAATCTCCGCAAACACAAAACTAATATGACACTCTATTTCGTTCCCAATTTAGGAGTGAAAAGGGTACAAAAATATATACGACAGGCCTCACTGGAAGTGGCCCAGGATTAAGTTCATTGGCTGGAGAAGGGTGACATTACCAAGTGAAGCATGTAAAATTACCAACTCAAAAAAAGTTGAGCTATTCACAGTCCTTATGTCACCTCTTCATTTTGTAAATCTTGTCATGTTGACCTTTGATGTTTGACCTACCTTGTTGGATCTGTCTCTCCACAGCACTGGTGATACTTTCTGCAAGCCTGATCTCTGGTTTCTTGGGCACCTGGGTTGGGTCAAACACCTCCTTCCGGGTGACCCCTGGAGTCGTGTCGGTCGAGGGGATGGACCTGGCTGCAGCAACAGTCGCGATCATGTCCTGGAGGCGAGGGCGCTTCCGTTGAGCTGCTGGCTTCTTCTTGGAGGGGCGTTTGACGGCTGCTTGACCAAGCTGAAGATGACGCTTCTTGGTTCTGCACACACAAGGATATCACAAATGGACGTTAACCTCGTACCAACTAAGTTCAGCGTTTTTGACAGGGTTGACACAAGTGGGATATGGATCATCACTACTTTAAACGTCTTGTTCACACATACTGTGCTAAATCTAAAATCTAAAATGTAGCATGCTTCACATTCTTAAACCACAATTAAGTGGGTTGCAGAATTAAGTGCATGCAGCTGCCATTTTTCCACCCTGACTCACCTTTTATTTACATCTAAAATGGATTTCCTTTGCTTTATTTTGTTTATGGGGGGGTTCGTTTGTATGTTTTTCTTTTCTTTTTCTTTTTTTTTGAATCCGTAAAACTGTCTAGTGTCTAAACAAGGCTTAGGAGAGGCTTCTGAAATATGATATGATTACATACAATTCTCTACTCTCTTCATCGCTCTCCATCTCTGATCCCTCACTGGAACTAGACACTTCCATTTCAGCAGGGGAATTATCCACAGGCTCCGGAGGAATAACCATCTGATCATCTTCCTAAAGAAAACAAAGCAATTTACACTTAGACTCTTAGAGCAAGAGGGGACGAGGGTAGGGGGCAGGGGAATACCAGCCAATGTGCCCTTTTTTCTAACCCTGGTGGCATAACTTATATACACACAAGAGGAATCCTCCCCCCCCCCTCCTTCAAATCTTAAACCCTAAAGGCAACATCAAAAGTGTTGTTAAACTTTTTAACTATATATTTGAAATACCAGAGGCATCTAAATCATTTCACATTTAATTTGGTTCTAAGGTACTCTACCCCATAGTGATAAAAGGAAAAACACATTTAAAAAAAAAAATTTCTTAAGGCTACTAAAAAAATGTTGTTACTGCTGCAACATGTGCTTTGGCATTTGTTTTAAAAACATAGCTCAGGTTTGGGTTGAGATCAGATTTTAGGTAAGGGTTATGTTTAGGTATGATGCTTGGTCCATGTTGAAGTTAAAAATTCACCTACATGTATAGTAGAATACTGATCTCGGAGCAATCCTTACCAGCGCATACATCATATAACAAACAAAGAAGGTCTTATTTTTAGATCAAAGGAAAACAAATTACCAGAGGAGGAGCTGGAGTGAGAGGACCAAACGGTGCTGGTAGACTCATCTTATTCATCAGATGAAGCGTTTGTACGTAAAACTTGGGCACCGAGGCTAAGGCGTTGACAATGTTACTCAGGATACTGACAGTCGGTGGAGGATAGTGGTACTTCAGCTTTGGGTTTATAGGATGGGACAGCCTGTACAGAACGGTTATTGTTTTGAAGAGAGATATTAGTTGGAAAGCAAGAAAGATAACATAATTCACACTACTACTACTACTCAGGAGAAAAGAATACACACTCAGAGTGTAGAGAGTCTACAAACTGAAGATCATGGGTTCAAATATAGCCCAGGCACATGACTGATGCCTTCATTGTATGTAGCCGTGCCCCTCTCCCAGGGGCGGAGCCAGCCGGCTACAGGGGAGGGGGCCAAAGAGGAGGCCAAATTAGTGAGAGAATATTTAGCGGCGAAATAGCCAGCCGGTGAATAAGCGGGGCGGGGCAGGGGCGGGGGAGGGGGTAAGGAGCCCTTGCAAAGAGTAGAGTAAAGACCAGGATAAATAGAGATTAAGTTTGCTATTTCCTTCCCAGATACAGGTGGTACTAAATAAGATGTTTTTAAAAAAGATGTTGTATTGCCCTTTTACTGTTTTTTAGAGAATAAAATTTTTAGTGAATAAAAAAATATATATCAAAGCATTCAAAACAGTGAAATATCAGCCAAAAGAGGGAGGGGAAAAAAAGGGAAAGAAAAAGATTTCCGACCTTGTTTTGGCTCCTAAGGGGCAATACAACATCTTTTATTTTTTGGCCTAATTAATGACAAAATACTTTTTTTTAGAACAGAGAGAGTGACATGCATCATGATGAAAACAAAATATTGGCTATGGTATGCTTGCATTTATACTCTGGTAAATTCCCTTTTTATCTGTAATATTATTTTGTACTGGGCCTTTGAGGACTGGGCTGTTATGAAAGAAGAAAGAGAAGAAAATCTGTACCCAAAGTCTGGAGCCATGCCAATCGTCTTCATTATTCTCTTTGTCTGTATGTCTTCCACGCTGTCGGATTCAGACTTCCCATCCTTTTTCTCTTTCTCCTCTCCATTACTGATAATACTTGGTTGGTATCTGTAAAAAAAAATCGTTTATCACTTACCTGTGTTAAAGCAAAATTTACTGGCACATTCAGGGAATAGGTAATATTGGACCAAATTAGCAGACAAGCCAGGCGAAACTCTTCTGGCAACTCAAAGATTTTCAATTTTTTAGATCCTTCCTTACTGCATCATGTTTAAATTTTAAATACATCATACTTTTTCTGCTATCTTTCAATCATTTCATTGATTTTATTTCATCACTTAATGGTAGAGCAATTATGAACACACTCTGAAGAAAGCTGACAATTACTCAAATAGGAAATTTGAGTACCCTCTCAGCTGACAAACTGTTTAATCCACAAAATAGCTGGAAAACATCTTTTCCATTGTACTTACTTATCAGAAATACTTGGAGTTCCTATGGCAATCTGTCTCCTTGTTTTTGCAAACTGCACAGTCAAGGTATGTCCCAATACATTCATCTGATGCAGACGACGCAAAGCCTGCGTATAAAAACAAAGAAATAACCTAATGAGTGCAAGAAATACAAAAGCTGTAGTATGTCTTTATTTAAAGCCCTTTTTAAAAACTATCATGTGGTTAACAAGCATACAATACATGCTCTCATTTATGTATGATAAACAATACATAGTAACATTCAATAAGTTCAAATTTAATGAGAACATACTGCACTCCTTTCAGTTGTGCTAAAAAATGTGCTGTGCCATACATACATTGCATATCCCCCACAAAATATAAGTACAACTACAATGTCAGTAGCTTTAAGAGAAGGTTCATTGATTTTGAACTTGACTGACTTTGGTATCATTTCAATCTTAAACTTACAGTAATTAAGAATATCACATTTGTTTACAGGTTATAAAAGTAGATTAAAATTGACAAAAAATCAACCCACTCAAGAACCCGAAGACGATCGCAATACAGCTGAATTTTCAGTGACGTCACAGTATGAACAATGGGCCGCTCAACTGATCTGATTGCATGCAAAATGTCCTTCACATTCCCAAATCAGACAGGTTAATGCTAACAGGGCCTCAGAATACATGTGATTACTGATTATTATTCCAATCTTTATGCTCAAATGAGGAGGAAATAACATAAAAATCAAACAAACATTTGTTGAAAGTATCATTTATTCGGTGTATCTCATTTAAAGTGACAAAAATACCGGTAAGTGAAATATCACCACTGTCAATAAATGTACAAACACCGTTAAACCAATATCAAAAAATTGCAAGGGGCATATAACATTGTCCCGAATGTCTGATATAGGGTAGTTCATACCGTGATGTCACACTATCGCATGTGTTTTATCGCCGTCATTTCAATTCGTGAGTGGGTTCTGGAAAGGGTATCAAATTGCATTTTCTTTATTCCTCACACTAGGGAGGGCTAAAAAGGACTTTACTCACATTCTTAAGATTCTCAGCAATCTGTAGAGGTATAATTTACCTTTTTTTTTCAAATTTCAATGAACCTTCTCTTTAATAATCATATGAAAAGCATTAAATTTTCATCCTCTATGAACTGAACTTTATTTCATGGAAAAGGAAAGATGTGTATCCTATGTTATCAACGTTAACAGCCTTTACCGGTACTCTTCTCTTATGACAATATCTTGACACAAAAACCCATGCTCAATGAAAATACCATCCCTACCTGTGATGCAGCATCGTGATTCTCAAAATTGGCAAATGCAGTGTGTTTCTGAAAGAAAAAAATATAAGCAGAGAATTGCTGAAGATCATTTCAAGAAGTTCCCACAAGGCATATCGTTTTTCAGCAGATTGAAGTAATATTCAACATCGAGAGATAACTAATCTAAAGAAAAGCTGAAAAATCAGAGAAGCATACTTGCACTGTGGATGTTGGAATGAAAATAGACAAAATTTATTTTTAAAAAACTAATAGACCACACCACCAAAGCATAGTAGTCAATCCGTATTGGTCTCTAGCGTGGCATAATGTACATGTGTGTATCAAACATTCCATTTTTTTAACTTTAATACCAGTAAAATACTCTACTATTACAACATAACAATTATCATGGGTAATGTTATTGATATCTACAGTATATGTTGAATCATAAATTTGATACTAAAATTTACAAAGAAATTTTGTAAACTAACTTTCAAAACCCTTTTTCCCCCTCCTTCCCTCCTTCTCGAGAGACGACTGCTTAGTGTTTATTCCCCTCCTGCTGATATATCATATTGATAAAAATTGAAAAGCATGCGCGGCAGGCCGGCGGTAGACCAAAAGCTTCAGTCTCTATATCGTCGGTTGTTCCACTGAGACTACGTCTGGCTCCACTAGACCTCCAGATATAGAGACTGAATGATCGCCAATGCCATCGTACGTTGAAGATACACTCTACGGGTAAACGATGAGACGATACTGCCCTGACGCTAAATTAAATCCTTTTTTTGTACGAATCTCACATGCAGTAACATATACAATTGGAATTTCAAATGATAACAAACATGATAGACATTCATAAAATATGTACCTTGGACATCTGCATATGAAATCTTCTTCAAAAAAGTGTTATTATCTCTTCCACTTGACTGTCTTCAGACGTCAACCATCTTGAAACAAAGTAATGAATATTCATGCGAAAGTTTTTTAGTCTCCACCCCATTGACCTCATTCATAGACGTGCACGTACATGTACATCTCGCATCGGGATACTTACGTTTGAGTTCTCGTGTTGTCTGCTTCACGTGCGTGCGCTATCCTCGACAAGACGCACAGAGGAGAGGTCAACCATCCTCATTATCATATTTTCTTTTATATTTTTTTTTTTTTTCGTGGGAAAGGGGGGGGGGGGTAAAAAGGGAACTTTTAGGGACTGACAATTGCCTAGAAAATTACTGCAATTGAAGATAAATGATGTCTTTCTCCTCAAATTTGTCATGTTTGTGAGAGGCGCCTAACGGCTAAAATCTAGCCGCGATATCTTCAACACATAGCGGCTATGAGAGTCATACCGTCTGTGTATGGGGAATATCAACAAATGTGAGTTTTATTAAAGAATGACCCATACCAGACGGTTATTTCTGTCTAGCGCTGCGGACACTTTATCAGTGAAGTCATTCAAAGCAGTTGCGCTATTTTTACCGACGCCGCACAGAGAACTTTGCGCATTGAGCACTGCACTGTAGCCTACAGTGAGTTTACGCTCTCTCATTGGCCAATCCGTTCGAGTGGCTTTGAATTTAAGTGAGAGAGGGCCTACTTAACTTAAACGCAACTTAAGTTCAATGGCAAGGTCAATACGTAATATTACATCACACCACAGAGATTTTGACACGTCTTGCTTTAGTTTAAACAAGTGACCACTTCACATGTTTCACCAACGAAACTTGGAGTTGTAAGTTCCATTTGTTACTTATCTTTGATCAACAATGTTTCATTAAATTGTTTATCATATTCATAATATCAATCTCATATCATTTGAAAGTATCATACAGCAGGTTTTACAATTTATTTCGTAAATGTACTGATTTTAACTTGTTTGGCTTTGCAGCCCACATTCATAACAAAATAATGCACATGTGGGACTCGGCTGACAACTTACCATTCTTCCATAATTCGCCATACATTTCACACTAACTGCACCGAAATGCTTCAAAAGATTTTCTTTTTCTGAAGCATCTAGTGAGCTGGGAAGATGTCTGACGATGAGAATATTGCCTTGCATCACACGTTCCCCGTCCATAATTTCCGAAATTCCAAATTTATCAGCAAGTTGAACTGAAGTAAAAATTCGCATGACAGCAGTATGGTGTTCACAAAGTGGCAAATTGAATTATGTTTTGTACATGATTTTCTTTTTTTCTTTTTTTTTTCTTATTTTTTAAAAATATTTATAAAGTGTTTTATTTCCTCAATACCATGATGAAAGGAAATCAGCGCTCGTCTCCCAAACGATTTCATATTTGACCATTTTTACACCTTACATTTCACACTAATTTCACTGAATATGGTTTATTTTGAGAAAATGACGATATTTGAACTAAAATAATACAGCATGCCTAATCATTATTCAAATGGATAAATATGGGCACAAGTTACAATGAATTACCATATATCTATCAAGAAAAATATGAAAGATGGGAAGGAGGAGCAAATGCTAAATACATTTAAAAGAAAGAGAATAGTAACACAGTAAGAAAAAGTGGAATGTGTGCATAACATCAATTTGATTATGTCTGGTCGAAGTTAAGGGTAGATTTAGAGAAAAATGAGAGAAAATGAGAAAGATAATTCAAAGATATGTGACAGTGGAAAGTAAAGGAAACACTTTTGGGAAGGTGGTGTTATAAGCAGAATAGAATCACGAAGAGCGTAAGGATTTGTAAAGGAAATTGATGATAACATTATAAAATGAGAGATTTCAAGATTTCAAGATTTCAAATTTATTCATGTTTCCAACAAAACATTACAAATCGATTATAAGCATTTATAAAAAGTTTAAGAAATACATGTTGGAAACAGAGGGGTCCACTAAAAATCAATGCTTGTACAAGTGTGAACACCTCAAATGAAACTTAGGAATAATGAATAATTAAATAACTAATCTGTAACTACAAAAGAAACTACAAAATAGGGGAAATGAAAAAGGGGGATGCCAACAGAGACGAGAAAGTTACAAGACAATAGATACAAGAACACGGTCAAAATACAAAGAGTAGACAATGACAGAAAGAAGTGAGAGATCGAGGGTACAAAAATGATACTAAATAATGAGCTGCATGTGGGGTTGAGAAGAGGATAAGGAAAGAGAAATGCGCGTTAAAAAAGAAATAGGCATGAGAAGGAATAATATGATATTTCAAATTACATTTTGAGTCAGCGAGCGGAGAATGATATTGTATTAAGCAAAAGCAACAACGGCATATAATTTAATGAGGTGTATATGATTGTAATAAAAATAATCTTTTTTTTTTTTTAAGTATTAATCGATGGAGCATTTTTTATTTACTTTAATTCTTAATGAATTCCAAAACTTTGGACCTTCATATATAAAATGTTTTTTGAGCTGAAAGGGTCCGGAAGAGAGGTAAATGAAAATCATCTGAATGCAAGTTGGAAAATTATGAACTGAGTTATTAAAAAAAAAACCATTTCTTGAAAAACAGATGGCAACATATTATTATTATAATTATACATAAATTGACCAAGTTGGAAAAAATATAAGTCTTTTACCTTTAGTATTTTATTTTATAAAAATAGCGCGTATGTATGGGAGCGAAAGGGGGAATTACAAATAATACGAATAATCTTCTTTTGTAATAAAAACACTTTATCTAATGACGTTCGATGAGTGTACTAGAATAAAGGAGAGGAAGGAGGGAAACGAAAGAAGACGAAAAAGAAAATTATTAGATTTAATATATCAGAGAAAAGAATTGATATAGAAGAAGAACAGGCAAGTGATATTCAGAGGAAAGTGAACAATAAAAATGTTTAAAAATAAACAAACGATAAAACTAGCGGATCATGCCACGCAGAAGGGGCGGCGGAGGAGGCACCGGTACCAGTACCCCCGCCCCCACCCCCACCCCCATTTCCAAAGCCTGGACACTTCACTGTAAAGGCCTAATAATAAACGAGGGAGAATTTGAAGGTGAGAAAAATCAATATGCTCGACCTAAAATTAGACTGATGATAATGTGCTAATATCGACAGTGACATAAAGAGAAGGGGATAAAAGCAAGAGGAAATGAGTATGAAGAGAGATACAGGGAGATGTAAGGGGAGAGAGAGAAAGAAAGAGGGAGGGAGAGGGATATAAAGAGGCAGATAGGATGACAAAAAGAAAACAAAATGGGGGAAGATTAGATAGACTCTGAAATATTGGAAAGTAATAGATTAAAAGAGAGAGAGAAAAAAAAAAGAGAAAGAGGTGGAGATAGAGAAGCATAGGGGAGAAAAGGGATAGATGGATATAGAAAAATAAAGAGAAATAAAGAAAACATTTAGTGTGAGGGGATGTATGGAGAACTGTAGAAGGACTATTATATTTGAGACTTAGAGAGAACGAGAGAGAGAGAGTGGGTTGGGACAGCGGTAGAGATTGATATATAGAGAGAATGATAGAAAATATTGGATGAGAGAACCCAATGGAGACGGGGGGAGAAAGAGAGAGAGAGAGGGGGGGAAGAGACGGAGAGAGAGAGAGAAAGAGATCTGGGCGTTTGGTTGCGGAGCCTGCATGCAGGTGGGGGTTGACAGTCCCAAGCGTGTGGGGAGAAGGAAGACATTATAATAAGAAATTGAATCGGCAACCACATGTTGCCGTTTGAGCAAATATACCGATCACGTTGATACCAATCACTTCTCGCTGTCATAATCATATTCTACAGAATAACCTATATACAAATCCAATCATAATTATCAAATATGCGAACGTATTAGAATTATAGACACCAATTAAATTATGATCATATTGGGTATTGATTTTGTTTGGGATTGATATAGGCTGCATATTGCTTGTCAATAATTTTAGCAATGCATCCGTATATATATATCACAAAAATAATAATCTTCATTTCTTGCAAAGGATTTATCCAATCTCAGCCCGCTCAGAAGAGGTACTGATAATTCATTTCACAAAAACAATCATTCTATGTCCAACATTATCTCTTGTTAACTTTAGAAGTATTACATGGTAAGCTGGGATGCAGTGTGTGTGTGTGTGTGTGTGGGTGGGTGTGTGTGTGTGTGTGTGTGTGTGTGGATTAGCTATTTCTACATAATTATTCATTAACTATTATTCATCCTTCCACACACAAATTACTCTGCTCACTTTATCTCACTATCCATATTCCCCCGCTCTCTCTCTCCCTCTCTCTCTCTATTTCTCTCTCTCTCTCTCTCTCTCTCTCCCTCTCTCTCTCTCTCTTCCTCTCTCTCTCTCTCCCTCTCTCAGTTAATTTCTCTATCTTTTGTTTTTTCTCACCATTCATGATTCTACACCTTCTCCTCCTTACCCGAGTCTCTCCTGTCATTTTATCATTGTATCCCGTTTCTTTTACATCTACATGATTGTATATGTAATTCCCACTCTGCAATGCATTGAGAACAACAATCTCTTGTTGTACATTGATGCTTTTACAGAAGTACTATTTTCACAATTAAGAAAAATTAGACCAAGAGACCTGCAATAAAAACGAATTATTTTCATTTTTAGATTTGTTAACAAAAACTGAATATTATTTATATTTCATCATAAGCTTTTCAATGCACTGGACAACGCTGTAAGCTGCTCCGTTCTCTAGTTTTCATATCAAAATCATGCCAGAATTGAAATAATGTTTATTTTGTCAAAATCCGTGGGAAAAAATCATATCAAAACAATATAACTGTCGCCAGATATAGATTGTATATTCATGAGGAAATCAGTACAAGTAAATCGGTACGACGACGAAGTCCTTAAACGGCACTTGAACCCCTTTTTTTGAGTTGTTATCGAGTTTGACACGCAAACTAAATATTTGTCTAATTTTTGCGTTTCTTGAATAAACGGTGTTGAGTCCTTGTTTGCGCTTTGCATTCATTTCACGTGTGTTTCTTTCTTTTGTTATAATCGTTGTAGCAGACGCATTCACTCAAATCAACAAATGTTTGATCGTTTTAAGGAGTACGTGTATTGTGTCCAAGCACGTTTTTCGGAAACATCTTCAATAACCATCCGATTGTCTTTAAACGGTAACCTGTACCCGTTTATGCCGACCTGTAATTGAAATGTATTTACCTTTTTAATCGGATGTTGGGAAATTTTTCATAATTCCACACATGTGGGATTCGAAGACAATCCAGCCCCTAATTAAAATTGGGAAATGATTTTTTTGTGTGTGTGTGAGAGACTTTCGGTCAATAAATAAAGCGGGCCATGTACGAATCGATGGTTTTTTAATTGCTCGTCTATAGAATAACAATCAACGCTAGATTTATCCTTCATGTTCATCTCATTTTGATTTAATTGAATATTGACTTTCACAATTTGAGTGACACGATGATTATAGTATCTCGCTGTAACAGGTTATACAAGCAAATCAACTGCAGTGATGATCAAAGTCTGAAATCTTGTGACGAACTGAACTTGTGCAAGTGATGAAATAATTTGGATGGTATAACATGATAAATATAAATGATTAAAACAAAAATATTTGTTATGAACTATAATATACTCGATTACGCCTCGTCACCTTCCCTTATCTTTCCATTCTCTAAAATAATCAATATAATTTAATACAAATGTTTTTGAGATAATCACTAATAATGGTGCATTGGAGTATTATGGTACATTATCTTGTCAGGATATCAACGTTCCAGTTTCTATATTAGCGACGGAGCAAAAATATTGATATTATCTTGTATTAAAATGTGATTTTGTCATCAAAATGTACTAGATAGGATATGAAAATTAGGGGGCTATACAAGCCAACTACATTGCCGGTCGAATACTGGTAAATTCAAAATTCTCGGGAGGGGGGGCTGCATGCAGGATCCCATCCTCCGCCTCGAATTTATAAGCCTTTGTATTCATCCTTATTCATTATCGTCATAAATCTGAATCATGCTGACAAGTTGTTGCAGCTGTTCTCATAACTTTCGTCATCTTCGCTTATAAGAAAATTTTGTGAAATATATTTCGTACTATCATCACCTGTTATATAATAAGAAGTTTCTTCTGCAAAAACAGATAATACGTTTTGATATATACAATCGTTGTCAACTATACTCCTTCTTTATTTCATCCTGACATTCAGATGAACGATTAATATTCCCGTTTTTTAGAAATGAAAAAAATTATTATGGCTTTAGACTATTTCTTGAGAATGTAAGTGATATTATTTTGCAGCGTAACTGCATATATGTTATAAAAACTCAATCTTAATTGTGTATCTTTCTGGGTCAAAATTAAAACATAATCCTAGCATTTTCTGGGATTTTTGTTTTAACTTCATTTTCACATAATAGTGGCCTATACGGCATATAAAGATGCAAGCAAAAGTTTGAAGTTTGGGGGAATCAAGCTAATATGTGTACCCCCCCCCCCCC
>BEXV01000006.1:623145-633307 GCA_003118195.1 Hemicentrotus pulcherrimus | reverse complement strand
TATGTAACCAGTGTTTTTTTCTGGATTCTACCTTTCAGGCTCTTGAAGACCTTTCCATTGAGAAACAGGTCCTGAAGGAGCGATATGAAAGCGCTCTTGAAGCAGCTAAGAGCCAGGGCCAAGAGGGCCTGACTAATCTTCAGAAGGACCATGACAGTAAGATGGACCAGGTTCTACAGTCACACAAGGATGAGCTAGAGAAGCAACAGAAAGAGGCGGCTGCAGAGTTGGCTCGATTAAAACAGGTAAACAGGAAAACATTAAATTTGTTGCAATTTGCTAAACATTTGTTAAAGGTACTGGTATAGACCAGTTGTGGTCGTGCGATTGCATTATGAAAGAAACGTTGTGGAATCAATCAGAAAAGGTTGATCATCTAGCAAATAAGTATTGGTGTGTACTGCAAGGTTCTGGAATCATCAAAATGATAAGAAATTTGGCCAAGTCTTAGTAAAGTTACAAGTACTGTACTCAGAAAGATGTATATGGGATTACCCTATATCTATCCAGTCTGGATAGATATAATAGTTTCCAAAATATTTCAATTAGTAGGCGGTTTCCCGGCAAAATTTGTATCATCAGTCAAAACATATTATTTCACATGATTGGTAATAAAAGCTTCCATTTCATTTTTTTGAAAGGGGGCGTTTCCAAAACTGGTTTTTACCTTTAAGATTAAAATCTAGGCATACTTGTTACGAGGCTGGATGCTAACAAGGGTCCAGTAAACATGGATTGGTGAAATTGCTCTCCTTACCCCCAAAATGTTAAATTTGTACAGTTGCCAGGTGCACACAAACCCCTGGTAATTCACTCCAAACTAAAAGTGGTTAGTGTAGAGTTTTCCCACTATTTTAGGAGAATTATTTCTGTTAGGAGATGTGAGCCTTGTTATGTGTACAATTCTTGAAGCAGGCAGCAACATTGAAACAGATGGGTGATACAGGATTTTTTTCTCCATGTTAGACCTCTTAAAAGTGTTTTCAAAGAATGTAAGGAGTATTGATATCATGCCGCAATTGTCATTGTTAGAACATTGACATCACTAAAATATCATAACAAATGACTTGTTAAAAAAAAAATGATAACCAAGGTTATTCTGTAACGTTGTCAACCAGGAGCTTGAGAACAAGCTGGAGTCAACGCAGGAGCGCCTGAGCGGGGAGCGCGACACCCTCCAGACCAAGCTCAACCACCTGGAGGCGGAGCTCACCACCAAGCTCAGGCACGCAGAGGGTGAAGTCCGTCGGCTGGAGGGGATCCTCAACAACAACGAGAAGGGGCTGGGCTCCGCCAACAGCAGGATCAACTCCCTCCAGCAGACCAACACTCAGCTCCTGGAGAACCTGGAGAAGGCTCAGAAGGACGGAAGGGAGGCAGGGAGCCAAGCATCCGCATTCAAGGTCAGTGAACCTCTGATTTGATCTTGTACTAGGTAGGAGATAAAAGCCAGATTAAAAGACAAAGTCTTTTACTGTATTTTATCTATGGCTCCTGATTCTCTTTGAATTTTAATATAGATATAGTCGTATTTGATTTTCCCTGGGAAGTGTGACATTGCTTAAAAGTGGTATTTTGTTGCCGATCAAATCACTCATGTAACTTGATTGTTTGAAGCTCAGATTTGGGCAAATAGGTACACCACGGTAGTTCAGTATTGAGAAAAGAGATATACTGGTATGTAATAATAGATACACATTGTAGGCTTACTTTTCTAATTACAATTAGATTGAATATACCATTTTACAAATGGTATTGTTTTTTTCTTCAATAATCACAAGAATTTTAATGGGTTTACCTGGTTTTAAACATGTCTGGCATTCTGATGTCTCGATTGTTTAAGCCCCTCTTGATATCATAAGAATAAAGAAATTCACTTGCATTATCGAACAGACTGAGCTTGAGAAGTTGAAGCACACCCATGCCACCAAGATGGCCGAATCCAGAGAGGAGCTTAGGACCAAACTAGACAAGCTTTCTCATGATCTAGATACAAGGTGGACAGATACACTCAGGTGAGAGCATGTTACAAAGGAATATGCACCCAAGACATTGTGTTGTCATTTTATTTACTGTTATCGCAGTTGATGATGATGATGATGATGATGATGATGATGACGACGACGACGACGACGACGACGACGACGACGACGACGACGACGACGATGATGATGATGATGGTGATGTTGATGTTGATGATGATGATGATGATGACGATGATGATGATGATGATGATGATGATAATGATTATGATGATGACAACGACGACGTCGACGGTGATGATGATGATGATGATGTTGTTAATGAGTATGATAGTGGATGTGGTTATGATGGTGGTTTTGATGGTGATTTTATGTGATAATGAAGGTGATGATGATGTTTTTCATGATACACTTACCTTTCTTGATAGTTCTGCACCATGTACGGTTCTCAAGGTACTCCCATATTAAACTTTGCTCTAGCTAGGCTACCAAGTTCTGTACTCACAATATTCATAGAATTCCTCCCTATACTAGCCCTATTGGCTACACCTGGGTTGAGAGTGGCAGTAGTACGAATGTCATCATACGATGGTTAAGAATATAAAGTAACCTTTCGTGATGTTGAAAGGATTGTTGCCAGTAAAGAGAGCATTTATATTTCATTCCCTGCAGTAAAGAGTGTGAGAAGCTTCGCAGTGAGCTCACCGAACAACACGGTGAGGACAAACAAGCTGCTCTCAAACAGCTGACTAGTCTCAAGAACCAGGAGTTAGATGCAAGCAAACAAGGCTGGCAGAAAAATCTCACTGAACTCCTGCAAGAGGTAATCATCTATAGTCTGTTTAGAAACCTACAGATAAGCATAGCTTGTATATCTCACTCAAGTTGAATGAACAAGTAGCCAATGATCAGACTTCAACTAGCAGAAACCTAATCAGAGGATGATATATAACCCAAGATAATGATTCCAATAAGAATACAATTTGAGATAGCACAATGAAAATATGTTCTGTATATCTTTATGAAACAGACCATCATGCTGTCATCATTTGAATAAAAACGATCAACACATAGCATCTTTGATCTGATATTATTTAGAACAAAGGTGTTAGTGAGAAATAAGATATTTTGTAATTAGGTCAGTGAGATTTTATTTATTTGTCACAAGATATCAGACATTCATGACCCTTTGTCTTCACATTATGCTAGGCTGGAATGTTAGTCGTGATCATTAGATGTACAGTAATAGGGAATGTTATATTCACAATTCTATTTGCTTGAACAAATGATTCCATCTGTTGACCACTAACAAATAACCCAGTGATTTATAGGATGATTATTAATAAGTCAACGATCCTCTATTCATATGTAGATCTCCAGCCTGAAGGAGCGCTTGACCAGCAAGTCGGAGCGGTCACTGGAGGAGATGGCCGCCCTGCAGAGAAAAGCTGACCAGGAGATCAACCGGCTCAAGTTTGAGATGACCACCGCCAAGGAGAGCCACAGTAAGACGCTTAGTGACCTGCAGGCTGCACAGGAGAAAGAGAGAACGAGGATGATGGAGGAACATAAGAAGGCACTGGAGGTATGTAGTAATCCATGATCCAACTTTCAAAATAAACAGAATCTTGGAGCATTTGAGTGTCTCACAGTTGACCCTCTGTAGACCATCCAATGATCCGCTCTAGTGACATTTGCTGCAGGCATATTCCTCAAAGAAGGCCTGTCCTCATCAGCTCTAGTTTGCCAAACAACCTGCTATTTTTATAATCCTGATCGCAAATGAGCCAGTTAATTTGCGTCTTCATCAGCCCGCAGTTGCAATTAATGTGATATTTGGTTGGCAGAATATCCTGTGAAATCTTTGTCTAGTTTCCAAAATATCCTGATATTTGGGAAATTGTGGGCTAATTTGTGCCCTGCCTGAGCTAGTTGGTGATGAGTGTATCAGTCTGGTGAAGACGCAATTTCAAGCTTCAGGATAATATCAAGTCTGAAAATAGTGGGTTATTTGGCAAACTTGAGCTGATGAAAACAGGCCTAAAGGTATTGGGATAAGGTATTGGAATTGCCATTGGGTTTTAGAGTAGCTTTAGGATGAGGTATAGTGTCAGGTCCAAGGTTAAAGCTTGGAATTATGTCAGTGTTAGGAATTAGCTTTGGAGCGGTCATCCCTGAAGCAGGCTTTAAGCCTTGTGAGAGAATTTGTTTTCAAACCCTTATGTGTACCACCAAACAGTATTACATTTTGTTTTTCTTGGGAAAATAATAATTCTGTTTGGATATGTAGGTTTCAGAATGTTTACCAAATCATTACCTACTGGGGTGATAATGAATCACTTTATTTCGACCTTGGCATTTAAAAGCTATCATGACAGGGCCCAATCATATCATCTGATGGATGCAAAAATTTCCATCAATTTTTTTCTTTATGGACACCTTTGCTGGCTCTCAACAGACAATCTAATCACCAGTCACTTCTTCATTTATCAGACAATCATACACTCTTATGATTTTTATCATCCATCTTGTAGGAATTAGAGAAGAGCCTGAGGAATGCACAGAAGTCAGCTATGGAATCTGAGCAGAAGACCCGCCTTGATGAACTCCAGAGACTCAAGGCAGAGATGGACCAAACTCGTCTCAGTGAGCTGGACATGCAAGCCACAGAACATAGAAAAGCAATAGGTAATGGAATATAATTATGTGATATCTCAGGCAACATCTTTTGTACCAATGATGTTATGCTACTCAATTCAGAGTTGTCTTCTTGTAATAGTGACAAAACTAGTTCCGTTTAAAACTTTAAAAACTTTTAAATCCCTTCTTTTTGTGTGTGTGTCATTGTGAATTCTACCTCTCCCATATAGAACTGTATTTTACTTTTTCTCTGCGAACTATACCTGTTCTATCTCTTTACACCACACAACTCTCTCTTAACCTGAATATATTTTATTCTGCTGTTATATGCATCGCTTTTGTATTTATTCATTGTCTTGTTTCTCATGTGAACTGCACCTCTTTTTAAAGATACTGTTCATGTTTATCATGTCTATATGTGAATTGCTCCTATTGTTTTGAGTACTTCATGCCCTGTTTTCTGTTATTTTTTCTGTTTATTTTTTTCTTCACCTTTTTATAGCCTTTAGTGACTGAAATTAATGTATATTATTTCCTAACTAAATTTTCTAACTAAACTTGTCTGATTAAAACCCAAGATCTTGTCAATATGAACTAAAACCCTTGTATTAGCCATGAACATGTATTTTTTGTTTTCTTTGTGACCCTACAGAGAAGCTGAGACTTGAGATGACCCGTCGGCAATCAGCTGAGTTGGACCAGCTTGCTAGAGCTCACCGCACCCAGATGTCTGCTGCCAAGATGGAGCTGGATAGGGCTGTCGAACTCAAACAGAGACAGGTAGGGGCAGGGGCTGATCCAGGATTTTCTGTAAAACACTTCCCAGTAGAAAGCATAGATATGAAGCACTCTACTCTTTATATATTAGTGTCGTTATTTATTTATCATTATGATGTATATCTATGTGAATCTTCCAGGAACGAGAATACGATTTGCGAAACCAGGAGTTGAAGGAAGACGTTCAACAGCGTGACCGTCACCTAGACAGCAAGGAAGGTCAACTCCATGACCTTCGAAAAGAGCTATCAAAGGTCAAGAAGGAAATTGATTTCAAGGTTCAGGAGGTCCAGAAGATCAAATCAGAAGCTGTCGCTCATCTACGGTAAGAATGACATTTCACTGACTGTATTAAAAACAAATAATTTATGATGAATAACTAGAATACTAGGCTTTGTATTTGTAATATAGAAACATTGCATGTATGTCCATTTCATTTCAAACCATTAAAAAAAATGTATGGTTGGTAGTTTTAATTTTGATTATGATTTTTTGTTATGCTAATGAGTAATTTTATACGATTATTGCATGTAGAAATCTTGATTATATATCTTTCTGCATCTTTCTCCATCACAGCCTTTAAAAAAAAACCTTTGTTAGGATCTAGCTCACACAGGAAGAAATGGGCATTATTATCATTGTGTCTTAAGACCTTAAAATGAAGGAAAGTAATGTCGTAAAGCCCGTTTGATGTTGCTCGTTTTGATTCTCAGCAAACGGGAGCAGGCCCTTCTCAAGATGCACCAGGACAATCTGGACAAAGCAGCTGCTGAACACCTGAGAGAGACGCAAGCAATGCTGACGGAGTTCAACAAGGCACAAGACCTACTCAAAGACAAGATCTCTGCCCTGCAGATCATGTGAGTTTGCTTTGCCAACAGATTTTGTGTATGAGGACTGGAAATTTGATTCCCGATTGAACTTTGATCAAGTTCTTGAAAAGTGGATTAGCAGGCTGAATGAATTGAGCAGTATGCTTTTGGAGTTTTAAAAATTCTTTTATCACACAATTCTTTTATGCAACAATCATTTAAATGATAACCTGGGTCATAGGTACATCACTAGACCATTTGGAATGGAGTTGTCAAGACCAAATTTGCAAACAAGGTTACATATTTCAAAACTAAAAGTCATCAGATTTTCATATTTCCTGACAAGGGATAGATGGGTTGTCAGTTGTGAGATTACCCAATTTTTGCTGATAGATGTCCATATATCCCCCCCCCCCCCAAATAGAGATCGGAGCTGACGGCCTGTAGAAGTGTTGAATTTACTGATGCCCATTGATGGACATTTTCACATTGATGTTTATTGTGAAACTAATAAATCAATAATCACTCCATAGGGGAAGCATCAACGACCATCTAACATTACTCTAAATAAATATTGAATTCTTATTGCCCTTATGTGCTCTTTGGTTAAGTATTCCTAATTAATCAAGGTAAAACTACAAGCTAGCTCAAAGCTGATGCATTACAATTACTCTTTCAGGCTGGAGGAAGCTGAGGAGAGGTATCACTCCAGAGACTCTAGACCTGAGGATATCCAACAGATAGCCAGGCTCAGGGACATGATAGCCGAGAAGGAGCAAGCTGTCAAGAAACTCATCGTAAGTCAGATTTTAAACCTGGAAATGGTGATTTCAGGTTGTAAGCTTGTGCTGGTGGGGAATATACCAAAATTTTGTTTGGGCCAAATATGTTACATTCATTACTCATGAAAACCTATACCTTTTCAAGACATTCTAGTTTTAAGGTGAGTTTATTGATCAAAATTTCATGCTAGGCACAATTATTGGTTTGGTGAAAACATTGTTTGCCATGAATTTAAAAGTCTTAAACGTCATAGTTGTATCAAAAGAAAAAATGTAAGACATATGACTTGTTCTTAGGTCATACAATGTATGAATCAATATTGATGGCTATATAAACAAGACTTACAGAGCTTGTGTCTCTCTGGCCTTAAGATATAGCCAAAATGAATCATAATCATACTTTTAGAAATATTTTCAGTCATCAAGACAAAATATTTGATTGATTTTGTGGTTCAGAAGTTTTCCTTGTAATATTTTGTAGCCATTTGCTGAAGAGATGACATCATCCCTAAAGAGGCAAGAAATTTTACAATTTTAATTTAATTTTATAGCCATTAAACCCCATACATTCCTAATGACTTACAGTAACACATGGATAGTTTAGACATCAACTAGTTGATGTACACAAGTATCAATAATTGTTCACAGGTCTTATCCTCAGTAATCTTTGATCTTGTATGAATACACACATTTACAGTTAATTGTTGAAACACTGCCTCAGAATTGCCTATAATATATTCAGATGCCTAAAGGGTTGTCGGTTGAGAAAACATATTCTGAAAATGGCGCTACCGTTGTTTATATTTAACCACATATTTTTCTTGTTTCAGTGACTAGCTGCACAATGAACATCACAGTTCAGGGTCACAAAATTCTGGAGTAGCCTTTGATTTGATCATCATTTTTTAGATGACTAGTACTAACCGATATCTTGTACAATGGGCATTCTTGACATCACAATTCAATTGTGACACTCAAAATTCAATTGGGACACGCATATTTAAAATGTATATACTTGTATATGCAATGTTATACAATTTATTTAATTTTTTGACCAAATTTTTTTTACTATTCCCCTTACAATCATCTGTTCAATTTAGTTGATGTATATATAAATATTTAACATGTATCTATGCAATGTTATACAATTAATTTTAATTTGTAACCTAAAATGTCTACTATTCCCCTTACAATCTCCTGTTCAAATGTAACTTTAGTTTGTGTTGTATAAATTGTTTGCATGCCAATAGTTTTAATCTAATAAAAATGACATAGTAATTCAAGTCTGTTACGTAAGCAAATCAGAAGTCAGTTATAACATTACTAGCACATGTGTATTTACAATATTATATTCAGTACTAAATCCTTTAAAAATTGCTTTTGAGTAGGATATTTGTAATAACATTTCAAGAGGCCAATGCTGTCAAAACTTCCTTTCTTTTCTTCTTTTTTTCACTCCAAAGTATACATAGTCTATTTGAACTGTGTGAATTCTTTGCTTATCCATATACATGTACGTATGCATATTGTTTATCAATATACTTGCTATTATTGCTCATATGAAATATCCAATAAGTAGCTTAGCTTAATTGCGATTGTTAACTGATTTGCTCTTTCTCCTTTCTCTGCCTAGGTGGTGTCGTGTACATATTAAGGACATTCTTACTTCAGAAAAAAAAAATATCATCAAGTTGGCAAAGTATACCTCCATGTACTGTATGTCTATATACCACATTATCTCCAACATTTCTTTAAACGTTGATAGTCTCAATTCATTCTATTTCTTATATCATTTTAGGATGACAAGAGGTTCTTCCAGATGGAGCTCATCAACAGAGAGACCAATTTCAACAAAGTTTTCAACGCTAACCCCAATATTGGAGTTTTGAATCCACTTGCCACCAAGGTGAGTTGATATGAGTCTTTTTATCTTGAAATTTTCTGTTTGGACCCACAGGGGTGTTAAATTGTGAACTGTAAGGACCTTGTGGCTCCAAACGGACAAATTCTTTGTCAAGCATGGACTAAAAATCCAACCAATGCTCTAGAATATGAAAGAAGCCAAGAAGAAACATGAAAATATGGTATATTCATAAATAAATAGTGTACTGATGATGATGTTGGTAAAGCATCTACATTTTCTGCATTTTGCTATTATTGGGCCTTCCAGTATTACTTTAAATGAAGCTAGATGAGGCAAATAACAAGATGCAGGGAATAATTTTCCTCAAATTGTTTGATTAGCAATTTCAGCCGATGGATAAATATTTCAAATGAAAGTCTGTACATTTCTATGGAAGAAAACTGCTACGCAAAAGATATTTTGTGTAGCATTCATGCAAAAATGCATAGCAAATTGCGATGCGATACCAGGAAAATTATTCCCTGAGATGCTTTATAGTGTTCCAGGAATTTCTTCAACAAGGAACCCTGTTTTTACACCTACATGTACATTTATGTTAAGAGATACATTTGTAGATAACATTGCTTGTTTATAAGAGGAAAAAGTACAAGGCAAGGAGTAAAACACCTAACATTGATTTTTTAAAATTATTTTTTGTCTTTATATTCAGCGATGGCGCATGATGATGTAATGTCATGCATGATGCATAGCTTTATGTGATATTTCATTGCATTTAAAAATCATATGAGTAACACCTTATGGAATTGCACACTGAAACCAATTTTGAGATCTTTCTTTAGCTTGATCTTCTATTTCAGCAAGCTTTTTTTTCTTCAAATTGTTGTTTTTTAATTGAATTTATATTGAACATTTTCCTTTCCACAGAAAAAGAGGGGCAGCGTCCCGGATGACGCCTCCTCCCAGCGCTTCATCAGCGCCCCTAACTTGAATCTAATTGGAGGTGGAGTGAGCGGTACCAAGAACTTCGGTCTGACAGGAACATCTTCCAGTAGCAGCAGTCCGGGGTCCAACGCCCGTCTCCATCCCCTCCCAGATTCACCCATCCACGACTTTCAACTGAACCCAAAGAGACCGCTTCAAGAGGGTGGTGCTATGTATCCGCCCAAACCACCGCGTACAAAGAAGTTTGTCAGCTCGTAATAAGATTGTGTTAAAGGACAGTATTTATCTATTACTCTCTCCATCAGTAGTGCTTGAAAGGAATTTATTGACATGTTGTATGCGTTGGGGGGGGGGGGGGGGGGG
>BEXV01000006.1:587498-599323 GCA_003118195.1 Hemicentrotus pulcherrimus | reverse complement strand
CCCCCCCCCCCCTTCCCAAATAACAACACAAAACATCTGAAAGCCACATTGTACAGTACTTACTATAATTCTCAATCGATGAGGCTGATGCAAACTTGCATTTTTTACATGTACATGTATCTGTGTTCCCAGCCTTCATTGAGCAAATTCTCCACTCATACTCAATACAATACATTCAGGGCCAATCCGACCTTAATTTATTAAGGGTCTATGAAAAGAAATCAGAACAATGACCTGCCAGGATTTGAGCTCCTTTGCAGACAATCTCTTGACCTATTTAAAAAGCCCAAAGGCTTCCTTAACAAAGTTTGGTATTACATAACTTGATGGTTAAGTGGCTTGTGAAGGTTGAGTGGCTTGTAAAGGTACAGTCAGACCATGGAACATATTTAAAGGGATAGTTGAGTTCTGTTGCAGAGGGCGCTACACAAAATATTTTTTTGTGAGATAATGAAAAACTGAGTGCCAAATTTGAAAGAACATAATGTTTAAATGACAAAATCATCTTTGTTTGATCAAAATCGTTTCAGGGACGGCTGAAATATAACGATTTCTAATATACTTGTGTACCTACAGTACACAAATATTAGATACAGTGTGTATTTTGAAAAATTTGAAAAAAAAATTTGAAAAAAAACACACAAAATAACGCCTTTTAAGTTGTATTTCAGCCAATGCCGATATTGGCTTTTTTGTTGGCATTTCTGTGTTGCTTATATTACCCACAATCAATTGGCCAGCTCATGTATTGTTATTTTTAATTAAATTATTAATTAACGGTCACTGTGTGTTTTTTTAAGTGGATCTGAATTGGTATGATGGTATGGCTAAATTTCACACATTTTGGGGTCTAAAATTACCTTCATAGCAATTTTAGGTTCTACATGTAAAATGGTACTATACAGTAAATGTCATACATGTAGATAAGAATAAGAACAATAACCATGCACTTTGAAGGCATTTGCGGTCTGAAAACAGAACTCAACTTTCCCTTTAAGAATTTACAGAAGCCACATTTACACTTCAGCAAATACATTTCAAAATAAAAACTATCATTTACACTCCTGGAAAGACCCACACAAAAAAAATGATTTACCATTTCTGTTTTTTTGTTGGTGAGTTGTGCGCATGTGCTCATGGACCTAATAAGAAATGATGTGCCCCTTGTCACTTCTCTGTGATAGTCCAAAGGAGGAAGTGACATGCTGGTCCAGACCCAAAAGGCCAAGTATTTGTCAGGCCCTATTCATTAGGCGTGTCTCGAGATTGCCAAATATCCAGCTATTTTGAACTATCCCGATCGAAAGCTATCCAGCTATTTGCGTCTTCACTAGACCGAAGTAGCAAATTAGCTGGATAGTTGGTCGGGATAATATCCCAAAATATCTCGGTCTAGTTTGCGGTTTTCCGTGTTTACTCGAGGTCAGTGGTTGTACTAGCGCACTGAGCGGTATAATGTAGATCGCATGTGCGAACCGGAAATCGTTTTGCATGATGGGATCGGGATATTTGACTCCGTACTTCGGTCTAATGAAGACGGTCGCAAACTATCCCGCTAGTTCGGAAATAGTGGGATATTTTGCAAACTAGACCGAGATATCTTGGGATATTATCCCGACCAACTATCCAGCTAATTTGCTACATGTACTACGGTCTAATGAAAACGAAAATAGCTGGATAGTTTTCGATCGGGATAGTTCAAATAGCTGGATATTTGGCAATCCCGAGATAGTGAAGACGGGCCTATTGAGAAATGGAAAGGGGGCACTTCTCTCTTTTGAATAGTAAACAACACTTTGAAAGTTCATGACCTTGCAACTGCAAGGGAGGAAAAAGTAATATTAATTTAAAAAGTGATTGAAATACTATTATAATCTACATGTACATGTACAGTACGGTATACAGTTCATAATGCAGATTATCTCTACAAGTTTTTTTATGATTTGTCCATATTTTCATTACTGTACATTATACATGTATGTACATGAACATGTACATGTACATGTATGTGCTGTATACATTTACTCATTCTCAACATTAAATGTCAACATACATGTACATGTAAGTATTAAACACTTTTGCAGATTTGACTTTTGTAATCAAAGAAATACAAATGGCATTATTCAAGTTCAATGAAATGTGGGTCTTCTTATGGATATAAAACTTAGCACAGTTTTGACAATTACAGCCAGGAAATTGTTATTTGTCGAACAAGTTTCTAATTTGGAGGCAGATTTCTCATTTTCTCATTCTCAGAACCCAGGCCAGACTTACAGTACTTGCACTGTAAAGTGTAGGTTCTGTACACTATAGGCCCTTTTCTATTCAAACATTTACAAGTACGGGTAGTCTACTCGTCTAATCACAAGTCAATTATTAAAGAGTGTACCAGCATTCTAAATTTGCTTTAAAGTCCCTCTAAAGTGTTGGTAGCCCCAAACCCGCTAACAAATTTAATGGCAGAATTCCCCCCCCCCCCATATTCCCCCAAATGTGTTTGAAGACAACTATTGATAAAAGAATAATAATAATTTGGATTTTCTGTTGTACACAGAAAACTGAAATGTTGTATTCTTTCATCATGATTCGACTTCAAACACATTTGTTTTGAAAATCCTTGCAGAAATGTGGCTATAAATGACACCCTCTTTCACATTATGATACAATTTAAGTGAAATTTTCCCATCAAATATTTGGGGCTCCCAACACTTTAGAGAGGCTTTAATATTTGGAGCACATATCTTGAGTAACGTATAATGATAGAACTCCTACATGTACGTACATGTACTATACAGACCATAGCATTTGTCTGTGATTGGTACACTTAACAAACATTTTACCAACTTGTACAAGTATTTTCTAGAAATCTTTGAGGGGCAATATTTTTCTGGATCGGTTTCATTCAGGGGGTCTGGTCTATTCTTAGCAGATCGGTGATTCTCGCCTGAACTTCCTGTAGAAAGGTCATCTTCTTGGATCAGGATCCAAGATTGTGTAATCAAGGAGACTCAGGATTTTTAATAAATTGTTTAAATATCAAAGTTGAAAAGGGCTGCTTTATATATAGTGTAGTTTCCATTTAAAACCACAGTCATTATTGTGGCTTCATGTACAAGTTCAAGTGAATAAAAGATACATTTATAGTTAGGTAATTTGATATGTTTCAATCTTTCAGACAGTATTACGGGAAGAAGTAACATGAAATCATGTAAAAGTCAAATCCAAAAAAATATATCTAATTGTTTTTTTCAAATGTTTCTTGATACACAATACTAAAAAGAGAAGTGAGTATGGAAGCCCATTTTTTCAGACCTTTATTTGTTATATTTTGTAACCCCTGCCAGAAATTTTTCATACAATAAAGTAGCTTCTGAAGTGCATGTAGACATCAACCATTGTATGATTTATGTAAACACCATCAACAACAAAAGTAACATAAACAACAAGAAAAAACAACAACAAAAATTCCAAAAGATTCAAATTTTCTAAACATATTTGATATACAAAACAAGCTCTGCTTTTCCATAGGCTACGCCACTACATATATCTCTTAAGTTCAACTTAATGGACAATATTCTGAATAGTGTGTACCGGTATTGTATGAACATGTATATTATAATCATTTTCAATAGGGTGTTACACTCTTTGGAAATTCTATAAACTATCTATCTATCTATAACAAGGAAGTGAAACATAGCCAAAAAAAAAAACATAATTTAGTGAGTGCATTGTTGAATTATTCTTGGAAAGTGTCAATATGATACAAAGATGTAAATTCCCTGGTTCAATGGGATCACTTAAATTAATTAATTCTGTTGTAGATACTCAAAGTGAAATACATTTCATTGCCTCATGTACATGTACATGTATTACAAAAAATGATAAAGGATAGTAAAATGGTGTAACTTTGATTAATGGTTCATATTGTTTCCATTCTCTGAAATGCTCTATTTTTCTATGAATGTGTGCTTGACTATTATTTTCTTTTCTTTTCTTTTCTTTTTCTTTTCCTTTAAAATTTCTTTAGCCTGTGCACATGATGTCTATCTGGTTAGACAAATTATATGAGGTAAGTTAACATTAACATTTCCCAAATTTTCCCCCTGTTCATTATCATGATATTGTGGTTAGAAATTCTTAGTATGGTTCAGTAGATATTGTATTATAATAGGCATGTCAATCTCAGTATGATAATCATGATTTTAGAAAATACATTGTATAATGAAATTGTGATGTTAATAGACCTTAGTGACAATGCACATGTACAGTACCTAATAATAATAAGAATTAGCTTGTTGATGACTTTCAAAGATTAAAAAAATATATACATGTATATATCCANGGGGGGGGGCGAAGAGGAGAAAATTAGTAGGTGCAGTACATGTTCATACTGTACATGTACATGTACATGTATATAGAATTATGGATTACTTCGGCACCAGGGGCTGCCAAAATTCCCAGCCCCCATTTGGCAGCTGATGATTCATTAAATGATGCCGTGATTGCTGTTTAAAAAGCAAGACAATTAAAAGTCAATTCCAACTGTTATGTTTTTAGAGGCTCTCAGTCAAAAGAACTACACATTTATAGTTGTAAAAAAACAACAAAAATTGTCAGAATAAGCTGTTCAATTGGTTACTGCAACCAAGATCCAATCCGCTTCTAAATATGGAAGTGACCAAACCTACATGTATTAGGCCTATTAAGAAAAATCCAATACAAAGATACATGTACAATATACAAACTAGATTGTACTATAGATTGACATCCGTGTAGATCATACTTTATTCAATACAGAATATTTTGGCTTGAAAAATTAAAAAAGAAGTTCTTTCTTCCCCATATTTTTGGATTGGAATATGAAGATCAGTGAATTAGTTATTGTTTATGTATTAAAAGCAAAAAGCAAAACATCAAGCTCGTGATTTAAGCTTGGACGGAGATCTTATGTTGTTTCCCAAACAAATGAATTAACTATCTAAATTCTAAAACCAACTTGTTTTTTTTTACATTCACCACAATGTACATGTACATGTACAGTGTACAAAGGTTAATTGATTCATGCACACCCTTTCTCATTACCGGTAATCTTGTGCCCTAACCACATGTTGAGACTTGATAGTCGGGGTTTTATTTACATGTATAATATAGTCATGTTCTATTTCAAGGTACAGTTTATTTTGAAGTTTGATTAACTTTATTTATTTTCCTAATTACATGTAGGCCATTTTTGCATTGTACATTTCATATCTTGCATTTTTATCTGTACATTCAAGATCCATCGATATGTGCAAGTAGCTTCGATGACGAATATTGTTCAGTAACCCTTATCAATTCAATCCAATTCAATTCTTATTTGTAAACAAGCAAACATTTAAATTATTTCTGTTTTCATTTGTTTAGACGATAAAGAGATTAGAGCCCCATTTCATCGCCCTACACTGCCAAGAACTTGGAGGGAAGGACTTTGAAGTCAGCATGCAACATGTTGACAACTTTGTTCAGTAAGTATTCCTTTCTATTTGAATTATTAAGTATAAACATGGATAAAGGTGCTATCTAACATACAGTTCAGGATCTAACAAAAACTTGGTATTTCTGTTTTATGTACATGTAAGGAAGATAAATACTGAATTACACACTGTAAGTATCTCTATATAAAAAAATAAAAAAAATTAACAATGATGATGATGATAACTTTTATTTGTGTGTGGTTTCTTCAAAGCAAATATCACTAATAAGAAATTTAATCATGATTATTTTTATCAGCTTTTTAGAACTCTGATTCAAATTTTGCTGGAAAATCTTATGTTTTACCTTTGATTATGAAGCTTTATTTTACAAAAGTTTAAACCCATTGAATTTAGTGACTGCATGTTTGTCCTTAAAAGTTCTTAAACTTTGAAATATACATTTTCATGTTCATTTTTATGTTCATAGTTTTCATACATGTATATTGGAATGAAAAAGAATATATATCCATTGTCAACTACAGAGCTGCCAACTAGTACAGATTTCCTGTAATTGGCACGGAAATTAACGATCATTACAGAATTACGGAATTTTTTCTTAAATTACGGATTAAAAAACAACAACTGAGCTTGCATTATTAAAGCGGTGGCATTTATTTTGAAACCTACATAAACATGTTCAGTGTACATGTATACCTGCAAATTTTAGATCATTTTAATATATTTCATTTCAAATGAGATTATGAAAGAAGAAAATGCAACTTGGAAAGGCCATTGTCATAAAAAGCATACGCTGTACAGGCAGGATTTTCTTTTTCTCCATACACTGCTAAAAACGTTAAAAGGGAAGAGTAATTTATCAATGTAATTTTTTTTAGTTGGAGGATAATTGAATAAAGATTGATTAACGATGCTTGTTGGAGACAGTAATTGCATTTTCCACCGGAGGCTCTTTAGCTGTTACCTGATGGGAGAAGGATATTGCACTTTTGCTGGTTATCCCTCACTACACATGCATCCTACATGTACATGTACTCAATTTACTCAGGTTGCTTCAAAATCCAAATACATCTGAAATTTCGTATTACCTGATGGTAAGGAACTGATAGCACTTTTTTTTTTATAGTGCCTATTTGGCTTTTGAATAAAATATAGTATCAAGTCTATCGCAAGGTGATGGGAGGCAAATGTTAAAAGCGGTGTACATTATTCTTGAGAAAAGTATTTCCATGTATGTACAGGTACATGTAGTTTTGACTTTATTGTAAAATTCTTATTGGATGTGCTCATTAGGTCAGAAATTTGTTGAAATTTTAGATTTTTTTGTTTTCTTCTGCAGAGCAGCGCTACAATGCACATCTATAAATACTGTACAAGTTCATCTCAAATTATTACTCTTACTAGGAAAAGTAGTAGGAATGATTTACATGTACATTTATGATTTTATTTTAAATTTCTGATCAGATGTGCTCTTTAGGTCGGAAATTTGTTGTAAATTTAGAAATATTATTGTATAAATACTGTACAAGTTCATCTCAATTTACAAGGGATGAATGCCTCAGTCGCTTTTCTACATTGAATGAGATTGTTTCTCATTCTATGGTTATATGAGAACTACTGTATAAGAACTATTCATGATATTTTTTTCTAAGTAGGGCTTACTATTGGGGCAGTGCCTAGTAGTACAGTGTTATTTCATAATGCTACACGGAAGGCATGTTTCTGAAATATTAAAATGCCACTTTCTCTTTCTACACATATTAAGAATGCTCATACCGAATAACTACATGTACATGTATTCAGCTTTCGGCGATCATAAATTTATTGAGACTCTTATCTTGCTTTTACCAGCCCGTGTGCCTGCACGCTTCTCTTGAAGTGGCGTGATACTTCTGGCTGGGCCCTGCCAAGTTTGTTATGAATAATGTAAATATCATCTCCATCTTGCAAATTTGATGGATGCGCAGAGTTGGATAAGCATCTCACAGGCAGGTGCCTTGGAATCACTTTACAGGATGATGTGTGGTCCATATTGTCTGCAAGCGTAGAATATGATTTGGTTCTTTAAAGGTCAAGCGTAGAATATGATTTGGTTCTTTATAGGTACAGTCTAGCAACTTTGGGAGCGATGGTGGACTGCTCATCAAAAGTGTTTGGAACATTAAGACAAAAATACAGATGAAAATGAAACGAAAAGAAATAGATGAATGAATGAAAAAATAAAAACAAGCACAGGCTAAAATGTTAAAGGGATCCGGTAACTTTGTCTAAGATCCTTTAGAAATAATCCTTGATTTAGCTCATGCTGCAATGATAATTATAAACCCTTTACATGTAGGTCAGTCAGGAACTCCATGACTTTTACAAGCCCATCGACTGTCTGATTTTCAAGATATTAATGATTGGAATTACAAATTTTAAAAACCGTTCGCTGAACCAAAAATTATCAAGCAAAAGAATGGAATATTAACAACTAGCTGAAACGTGTGCCATTTCCATCAATATATTTTAATAAGGTGTAATTCGCACTTTCTTCCTTGGGCACCCCCCCCCCCCACAATCCCAGGTCAGAACTGATGTGAGTAATTCTCATTGCATGTGATTGGAAAACGAGTCAGAAAAGAGTTTCCGTGGACGCACAAACAATTTTTATACATTGAATAATGAATACCCTACTCAGTGCTGGGCCACAATTTAATTTGATTTTTGTGGCTCGCCTGAGAGATTAATCAAAAACTGATGTCAGGTACCCTTGGCATTTGGATTTCATGCTCCGAACAAGTACATCCATCAGAGTGCACCTTGAGAGAAGTTAATTTTGTTGACAGGTTTATACACTGAAATATTATAAATATAAATTGGAATCTATGGTCTCTACATGTTGTAGGCTATCCTCTGTCGGAGCCAGAAGGGCATTGATTTGCATGTACCAGTATTTTTTTTTATAGAGATAATTGAATGCCGTTCTAGCTGTAAATCCATGATGTGTATAGTGCCCTAATTACTGAATGGGGGCACATGCCAAGGGTGAGGGGGAGAAAAGTGAAGGAGAGAGAGAGAAAGGGACAGCAAAGAAGATTGTAAACGATTGTAATGTTCAGTAGTGGCATTGCTAAGAGGGACATGGGGTGCGGTACGTGCCCTTCCCATTAAAGGGAAAGTCCACCCTGAACTTAAGTTGTTTTTAATAAAAGCAGAACAGTGAGAGAAACATATCAGTGAAGGTTTGACGAAAATCCGACAAAGGATACAAAAGTTATGAATTTTTAAAGTTTTAATTTTGTGACGTCACATGCGAGCTGCTCTCCTATATACGTTGTGTACTGTAAATTCCATAAATTGCCATTTTCTCAGAAAAATAATTATTATTTTATCTGTGCATTCGATACATCATCAGACACATGCTTTTATACACGCCTCTATGAAATAGATCTATTCTTTCATAAAGAACCATGAAAAGGGGGCAATTTATGGAAATTACAGTACACAGCATATGGAGAGCAGCTCCCAAGTGACGTCACAAAATGAAAACTTTAAAAATTCATAACTTTTGTATCCTTTGTCGGATTTTCGTCAAACCTTCACTGATATGTTTCTCTCAATGTTCTGCTTTTATTAAAAACAACTTAAGTTCAGGGTGGACTTTCCCTTTAAATGGCAGAAAAAATGAAATAAAGGGGAAAGGAAACAGACCGGGTACATTTAAAGGAAAGGATAGGGGAAGGAGGACATGACAAGTACATGTAGATGAAAGGACTCCATCACACCTCTAGGTGGCTGCTTATTGCTCAGCTATATATTTTAGTACAAAGTTGTTTGCTATCAATTAATTATGTGTAATGTGCTTCAATGAGTACATGTAAGTATTTTCTATCATGAAAAGAACTCAAAACATACATCAAAAGAATGAAGCCTGGGATGCCTAATATTTCTTGGGTTTTCACAGAATGGATTAACATCCTTGTGCGAGGCAATGCAAGCCTGCCTGCCATTTGCGTCCTTGTTGAAATTTGCTCAAGAGGTCACATTTATATTGGTGTAGTTGATATTGATCGTGTCTGATTGCAGTCCCAGGTGAGCAAAATGGGAAGTTCTCGTTGGCGTGCATGTTTCGGTGGCCGGTTGCTGCAAACTGGCAACACAGAGTAATTGGTTTATGATAGACACTGTTGCTGTGGCAACAAACTAGTTTATTTTGATGGTACACAGGATATTCTTGATGCAAGGCTGATTGTGCACGAGTTTACCCCTGGTGATGAACTTGTCATAGTGATGAATTTGTCATCACAGGATATTATGAACACTTTCGAACATACATGTATAATGAAAGTATTGGACTTCACTTAAATAGTGAAGGCTCCATGTATTAAATATAGTACACATGAACATGTATGAACTTTAAATTTGTCAGGTTTCTAAATTCATACATGGATATATATGGAATCAATTAATAGTAATTTGAAGTTTGCATGAATATGTGACACTTGTACAGTACTTACAAATTATATGAATGTTCTCTTTCGTTGGTGATGTCGGTGGTACTCAACATATTAAGACGCTAATGGACAAAGTAATATTTTCATACATGTATACATGTACAGTACATGTAGATACCTCAAATTTTGTTCTAATCTTTATTGAAATGCAACAGATACTTGTATAGATGGGTTCCCAACAGTATTTACCATTATCCCTGGTCCAAACTGTTTTAGTGGCAAACCAGCCTTGCTACATGTACATCTCTTTTCTTCTTTAATAATGCCATCACACTTTATACGAGTATGAAGTGTACATGTACACTGTACATTGTACATGTATATCTATTGATGAGAGCCTTAATTGTGCACCTCTAAAATTGTTACAAAACACTTTTTTATTTTGCCTCATTTTCACTCTGTTTCAGGAAACTTTACGATAGTGAGGCACTCCAAGACTTCGACCGATCAAGCGTTTTCCTGGACAAAGAGTTCAAGACTCCAGAATGTTTCACGGTAAGCCTGTCTTCAAGTTTTTAACCGAAAAGGGGGTATTTTTCTGTTTGAAAAGTATAGTTCTTGGCAAGATGTTCCACAGAATCATAATCTATTTGTGTATGCCCCTTTTTGTCATGTCATCAGTAAACAGTAGGTCCAGATTTGTCCATGTAGTACCCTCCATGTTGAGGCAATTACTGTTGCTTTACCAACTGGTAAAACCCTTCTACAATGTACTCTATGTGAACTTTGATATACCGGTAACTGTAAATCCAGAACAATGAAGGGGCTGTTATTCTTTTTTTCACTGGATTTAAAATATGAAAATTGCTATCCATGCAGTTATGCAGCATTGTGGACAAACTTTCTTTACAAGGTACATTACATAAACAAGGTGTATGGAATGGCATGAAATGTATTGATTAAGTGGATCAAGTGGATTACATGTACCAACTGCACCAGATCCTTTTTTTTTTATAAAACAATTCATGTAGCATGCTCCCTCTACTTTTAATTTTGTTAACATATATATATATTTTTTACTACTTTCAATATTTGTTTCATTTTCTATTTTTGATGTATAAGGTTTGACTCTTTGTAGCCCCATCTGTAATCTTTATCCTTATCAATTTCCCGAGGTACATGTAGGACTGTCAAAGTTGTGTGACCTTTTTAGAGTATATTTGTAAATCTAAAATGTCAAGGTGGACTTACAGGGCTAGGGAATATAATTAGTTATAACCTGTTGTCCATATCTACATCATACATGATATTGCCTCTCCTGTCTCTGAAATCATGTTCACATGGGACTTTCATTGTTTTAAACTTTAAGTTTACGACACCTCAACGTTACAAACAATGCAGAAGATTCACATGTTCACATGGAACCCAAGCAACATTGCTTGTAGTTATTGTGCTAAACTTAAAATCGCCTGTGATTTACAACTTCAGCTTTGGCTAAACTTCTTCAAGTTTCATAAACATGGTCGCATGATGATCTTCTCGGCCCATATAAAATACAAAATAACTTTGAAGTTTAAAACAGTGACCTAAACTAAAGGTTATAGACTATCCTGCAAACCTAACTTTAGTAATTTTTGCTAATTTACTGTCTGTTACCCATATTTTCTCTTCCAAAGTTTTGGGAGTAACCAATTCGGTATCAGGCAAAATTGATTTTTACCTTTTTAAAAAATTAAACTAATTTGGGCTATGCCATACAGGCATATTTCGACCCATGAACATGTTGTAAAGTATTACAAGTGTTTCTCTGAAGTCTAAGCAGTCTTGCTGTTGTAAAAAATGATAGAGTGCACTATTCAGAAAATGTAGAATTTGAAATTTTAAAAGTGTACATTGTGTACACTTAGCCTACTATGAT
>BEXV01000006.1:576800-586959 GCA_003118195.1 Hemicentrotus pulcherrimus | reverse complement strand
GGGGGGGGGGGGGGGGGGGGGATGTTGTCATTTGTAACTGGAAGATTGCATTGAATTTTCTTACTACAGAAAATGCAAGCATTTCAGATCGGACTCCTGTGCATGGGTATTCCTTTTTTTTTAAAACCAGGCCAATTTATTTTTTTATCCCCATAACCTTTTCCAACTCCTGCATTATTGAATCACTCTCATACTAGAGGCGATTTTCTATTGTTAAGAGTGAGCCTAGCTTGCCGGTATCCAATTAGCTAATTATTAAAGTACTTTGGAGGCCATTTTTCATAGACAGCTAATAAGTTTTGCATGAATACATGTGCCACTTGAAATGACAAGTAAGAGAGAAATAAATTACACTAATGAAATTGCCCAAATTAATTTGTAATTGTGATACATGTAGAAGGTCAATTGATCCCTTTTGGCTATTATTTTTTAAATTTAACATTCAATTTGATGGGATTATATAGTCAAGTGATTATTGTTCAGTGATAAATTGAAACACAGCATTATAAAGGTCCATGTACTTTTATAATGTTGTGGTTGTATGTTGCTTAATATATTGGGTGTCTGAGAAAGTTATGATCATTTTTATTAGCATCTAAACTTTTTGGAATACTTTATTTTGTTTTTTGTACTTACAGGTCATAGTCATATTTTACAACATTTAAGAATCAAATATCAATCTAAAATTAAAACGTCTTTAACGGAAAGCGTTGTCAGGACTGACAAGCAACAAGTAATATTCTCCTTGTAAACAGTCTATATATTTTGTTATTGTTGAAATAGAGCCCAGTGCAATTGTCACTGAAGTAAAATGTTGAGTGAATATCCTTCATAAAAGGCATTAAAGGCCTGTCCTCATCAGCTTGAGTTTGCCAAATAATCTGCTATTTTCGGGGAAGCTCAAAATTGTGCCTTCACCAGACCGATGCGCTCATCACAAACTAGCAAATAGCGGGATATTTTGGAAACGAGACCAAGATTTCTCTGTATATTATCTCATCCAATTATCCCTCTAATTGCAACTGCTGGCTGATGAAGATGCTAATTAGCGGGATGAATTGTGATCGGGATAGTTAAAATAGTCTCTTTTTTTTGCAAACTCGAGCTGATGAGGACAGGCCTACTGACTCGTCGTGTACATGTATGTCATGATGCTTCTGACCCCATGATAGAGACCTGATTCTCAAACCTGGGTACCCCATGCACAACAAATCACAAACCCCAGTAGTAGCTTCAAAACCCGGCCCACCCCTCTTGTTCTCCTTCAATCATGGTATGTCACAATGGAAAAAGAACTCATTGGAAATAGTAATGCAGTGATAAAGAGAGGTGTTCATGGTAAACCGCACTCGAACTATTGAAACTGGGTTGCAACGCCTACATGTACTGCCCAGATAGCTCGTAATGAAACAAGCTACTGTATTTAATATTGAAAGCAGTCTGCTCAATCAGACTTGCTTTCATGATGATTAAGTGTTGTGTTTTTTCCCTTTTATTTTTTTATAATGCATGTTTTTCTAGTTGCTCATGGTAAATTTACTAAGGTTTCGTGGTATAGTGGTTCATATTCACTTAAAACTTTCAATCTGAATGAGTTAACATCTTTCTACTCCAAACAAATGATTTACTAAAGTAGTTACATAACATGGAAATAATAATATCATCATCCTGGTCACAATTTTCATTTTCCTATATATTTTTCATTGAATTCAGCTAAAATAACCACTTTGTACACACAATTTAATTAATGAGAGTTGCTTTAAAATTGCAATCATTGGCATTAAGGACACTGTTCCATATGAAAATGATCATTATTTTCTGTAATAGCACTCCTCATTAAACAGCAGCATATAGGAAATTACGCTTGTTGATTAAAAACTTGATATCCTGCTTCAGAGTAAACACAGAAGCCTTTCTATTTTCCAGAAAAAATAAAGAATGTGGGCAGGAAATGACTCTAGTTCCTTTTATCCCTATTCTTTTTTAATTTACTCGAGTTCCTTTTATCCCCGTTCTTTTTTAATTTACTAGAGTTCCTTTTATCCCTTTTCTTTTCATTTTGAAATTTGAGGAGTTTATTTGAACAAAATGTAGGTCATGATTCACAATAATGGTTGAGCATTTTGTGCCAGCTACACAGAAAATGTTTTGTTTTTTTACCAATTACTGAGGTATTGTAATTTACATACATGTACAGTCTCTTTACTTCAGACTACAATTGTACATGTACATGTAAATGTGCTCCTGACAAATAGGATGATAAAGTGAACAAACAGGGTTAGAGAGAGAGAGAGAGAGAGAGAGATGGAGACAGGTAGACAGAGAAATGCAATGAAAGAAACAGTGAAACACAACGAATGTAAGAAAAATTGGGGGATACATACATGTAGAGCAAGAGAGAGAGAGAGAGAGAGAGAGAGAGAGAGAGAGAGATACAAATGCAAAACCATAGTATGACCAGGTCTCAGGACTCACCATTAATAACACCTCCATGTATACACGTAGCTGGATAGCTCCAGCCCAGGAAAGAATCGTTTGACGTAAATGTTTCCATTGCGACGACCCAGGGGAAGACTGGAATTCAAAGGGACAGACTTCTATTAATATGCAGACGCTATCCAAGACTTGGTTGATATTGATAAACCTATTATATGCAAACATAGAAATGCTTCAAATTTCTTCTCTGCTCTTGTCTGCCTCTTATTAAGTTTTCCCCCTCAAGAAATTCTACCAGAGTTAGTGTAGTTCATGTTTGAAGGCAATAGTCAAGCTACAAATAGACCTGTGCCATAAGATTTCCACTGGAAAGGAAAAAAATTGAAAGCCTTTTAATACCAAACCGATGAGCTTTTCATTCAAGATTTCATACCTATTTTTCATGATATGTGGAATATTGTTTACATACTGTACATGAACATTTAAGGAATATAAGCCGGAAGCAAACTATATTTGTTCTGGATATTATTTGGATACCATTTGCAAATCTCAAGTGCAATTAAAGGGCTACAATACAGTAATCTGCATACATACATTAATTCCTTAATATGCTTTAAAAATGTGCATTTTTCAGAACTTTAAGTAATCAGGGATTAATAAAGAGAAATGTTCTTCTATTCTTTGTCACAATTTTCTTTGTCTGTTTGGCAACTTTAATTTTACAGGGGGAACAAACGGCCAAGAATATTATAATTATAAGTTTTTTGTTTAATTAGATTATTATATAGTTTATGGTTATCCATGATCATGTACATGTACCTCTGCTTTGGAAATTGATTGTGTACCATCTCCAAGAAGTTCAACTTCAATAGTTTTAAAAATTCTTTATTATTTCCAAAGATTTAAAATAAAGGGTAATATTTTACAGGATTGTATTGTGTGCAATGTGCAATGTACATGTACAGTACATGTACATGTACCTTCTTAATATTGATCAATGAAATTAGTTTAACCTAGATTTGTGTTGTTTTGTACACACATGTAATCATGTAGAACCAAAATTATGTCTACATGCACATCTCTATGGTATACAGTACTGTAGATGATTGTACATGTAATGTATGTGTACATGTACATGTACTGTATATGCATATTAGCTGGACAAAGTTAGCGACCTAGCATGACCGATTAGGTCATTTTTCGGTCATTGAAGAGGAAACACTGTGGCTTGCCTTCTAATCGCTTCGGTTAATCCATTTTGTGTGCACCAGAGTGTGCCGTTTTTTTTTATTTACAAGAAAGGGTTGATGATATTGCAAATAAGGAAACATGTAAAAAATAATAAATATCCTGGAGGCCTGATTGTAAGACATGTACTTGTCGAGAAGGCATGCCTTGGTTTGTACATAGTGTACTTTTTAAATGTATAGGAACGGAAATCCTCTTTAGGGTTTAGTTACAACAGTACATGTTAGGGTCCACATCAGAAATGGGGATATTGATGAAAAAAACAGAATAATTATAAAAGTACATACCGGTACTTGAAAATTGCATTCATATTGTAGTAGAAATATATACCGTAATAAGGTTTGTTTAGAGATCTTTTTCTCTACATGTGTATGTCCATGTACATTAAGAGGGTAACCCCTAAGTAAATATTATATACATGTACATGTATATTTGTTTATTTACTAGTTTTAAATTATTGATTTTGTACGCTCTTTAAACAGGGTACTGTACATGTAGGTCTCTCAGAAGTTAAAGTACTGTTATCCTATGGGGCCCTGTATAACATGAACAATACAAAGGTATTACGCATGTCATAGTTTCATTGGGACAAAATAAAGCAGTGTTGTCAGCCACACTACAATAGAGTATTCTTTGTTTCCAGTGGAAAATTGAATCTTTTATTATTTAAAAAGTACATTAAAACTCTAGCACTGTGCATGTACATGTATACTGTATAATATACTCAAATACATAATTGCAGTTGCACTTCACATAAAGATTTGCTTGATACCTTCCAACTCAAGCTCTTCTACATGTAGGAATGAGTGATGACGGTTAGCGTGCCTTCCGTACAATTTTGATTGGAAGGAGGCCCTCGATCTTGATCGGCATATCGATTTCCATCTCATCTCCATCTCCATTCAAATGGAGAGTAATAGGCCCACCCACAAGAGTCATTCACAAGTGCGTGCAAATTATTGAGAAGGTTTCGTTGCCGCCGTCGTCGTTGAATATCTGTGGCAGACGTGAACGGTTTGCAAAGTACAAGCGACGTCTTTGATATCGGTTTCGTATCTGTATTCTTAGATACCGGTATGTTGTCGTGATGGAATTTCTGTCATTCATGTTTACATTTCATTCAGTATTCATGGACACTGCATTTTGTTTAAAAAACTGATGATTTATTAATATAATTAATGTCTGGCAGTATTTTATAAGTGATCTTCATTTTTCTGCATGATCTTATTTTTCCACTGTTCCATTTTTGACAGCTCTTAGTCTTGAGAGGTGATCTTTAATATCCATTCTAAGGATTTAGTGAAAATATTATCTCTTGGAGAGCCAGTAAGTGGTCCGGCTCATTGATTTAACACCCTTCTGGCTCTCGGCATTGTAGATGATGCATTTCATTGCTTGCCTACTAGTAATTAACTTAAAGGGCCAAGCAAGGTTGAAGGATACACACACACATGTACATTATTTGAAAACGGCTCTGACGCTATACAAACTGCATGGTAAACATTGGTTTGTTTGATCTGCTGTGCTTTGTGCCAATCTACAACCATTCCAATGCTTTTACATCAACAGTACAGATACAGTCTCCCAGCTGTAGTTGTATCTGTAGGCCCATATATGGGGCCTAGATTTATCCAAATAAATTTGAGTTGTGGTAATGGAATTCCATTATGAGAGAAACTAAAGTGTCTGCAGCTCTAGTACAGTGTGTGATTCATAATTGTTGTTCATCGTGCAGTGACTTCTTTAATTCTACCAGCAAATTAAAATGCAACTGAAAATTTCTGGAAATGATATTATCTGGAAAAGCATTTAAACTCGCATCATCTGTTCAGAACCAGTGACAGTTCAGTTTCTGCTGAAGTATATGAATTAACTCCTCTCTACCTCCAAATACGCCACATTATGTTATAGTTGTGTCTTGTACACACACAGTATGTGCGTCAAGTTTACTACCTCATTGTATCATCTTCCCTTTCTCATTTCCTGGCTATTCTATATTGTCCACAAAAATATATTGGGCAAATATCATTTATTTGTAGTTTTGAACATGACATTGTGAGAGTGAGATTTGTACAGAAATTTCCTTTGCGAACGTATTTTTCTATCATGTCCAGACAGAAATCAAGACTACATGTACATGAACATTAAAGGTAAAGACCAGTTATGGTCATGCAATTGCATTGTGAAAGAAACGTTGTGGAATCAATCAGAAAAGGTTGATCATCAAGCATCAAGCATTTGCAAGGTTCTTGAATCATCAAAATGATAAGAAATTTGGCCCATTCTTTGTAAAGTTACAAGCACTATACACAGAAAGATGTACATGTATATGGGACTACCCTGTATCTCTCACAGACCATGAGAGAAACCAATTTTCCAAATATATGAATTAGTAGCTGGTTTCCCGGCAAATTTTTTATCATCATGTATTAGTCAAAACATATTCTTTCACACGATTGGTAATGAGGGCTTCCATTTCATTTTTTTGAAATTGGGGCGTTTCCAATACTGGTCTTTACCTTTAACAGTACTTCCTCAATTTGATGCTGTCAATTTGTATTCCAGGAGCTGATCTAACTCAAATGAGAGCTTGTTCAATGTGAAGTGCTCAAGCAATCACAGATGTCACTTTTACATGGCAAGAGCGATGATTTCGTCGACTTGAAGCCATGCAGGAGAGCAAATATCTAGTATGATTTAAGATGGGGCTTATATGCCCTTCTACCTCTCAACGGGTTATTTTTGTTCTGCTCGAAGTCAGAAGGGCGTTATATCATATCATTTAACTTTGAGTTACTGTCTTTCTTGCTGTCAATTAACAGATGATTTATTCCTCTTTGCCGCTCTCTGGTTCGATCCTTCTGTCTCATGCATCCATGCTCCCTCCAGTTTGGTTCAATGATTGACTGTATACATTTACAATTGTACATGTAGCTTTCCAAACATTCTTTGTGCACTATAAAGTCAAAGAGAGCATTGGTGTCTAACCATTACATGTATTCCTAAAAAAAAAAAAAAAAATACAAATAATAAGCGTGCTTGAAATTTAAAAATATTCCACAATTCTCATTGAATGTCTGCAGGTATTGGTCCCCCCCCCCCAATTTGTATGGCAGCTTGAAATTCACCTTTGAGGGAAGAGATTATCCATCATATTATTTCTTATGCTTTAGATACTCTACATGTATATTTTACAGGGATTATCATGTTACATTTTCTAATGAAGAGAAGACTATTAGAAATAGGAAATGATTCATACCTTTGTTAGATCTTTAATCCATGAAGTATGCAATGTCACTTTTAAGTGATGAATGTAAAACTATATTATATTAAGATGATGTTGTACAAGGAATGGCAAAAGATAGCAGCACATATGCCATACAGTATACTCATACATGTAGCTGTCATGTATACTACGTGTATGTACATAATATGTACATAATACATCTCTCTGTTTATGTGGAGATTTATTATACATGTACATGTACATACTGTACACTATGGGCTATATTACATATACACGCCTTTATTATGATTGCCAAGGCCACTCTAATTTGCTTTCAAATTCATGGAGAACACATTTCTGCCTATCTGGAAGAAGCTGGAAATGGTGATTAGGATGAAAATTCAAAAAGAGACGAAGACGTTTGATTGATTAGTTAATCTAATGTTGAAACTGTCAAGTAAATGGACATTTATAGCGGGAGGAGAGTGATCATTTGTAGGCCTGTCCTCATCAGTCGGAGTTTGCCAAATAATCCACTATTTTCAGACTCTGGATATTATCCCGAAGCTTGAAATTGCTTCTTCACCAGACAGATACAGCCATCACAAACTACAGTTGTAGCTAGGATGCGTGCAGATTAGCCTGCTTTTTCCGAAATAGAGGGATATTTTGGAAACAAGACCAACATTTCTTGGGATATTTTCTCAACCAAATATCCCTCTAATTGCAACTGTGGACTGATGAAGACAAAAATTAATTTGCGATCGGAACAGTTAGAATAACTGGTTATTAGGCAAACTTGAGCTGATGAAGACAGGTCTATATTGATGGATGTCTTGAAGAGTTGGATAGCCATCATTCCAAGGTTGTATTGTCCTAAGGCTGAACCTGGTAAAACTAGGTAAAACCAACAAATTACATACATGCGTCTTGAAATTGCAAATCTCAGGCTTACATGTAGCAATTTGAGCTGACAGACCAACTAGAAAAAAAAAACATCTTCATAGAAGAAAATTATTAAACTTCATTTGTACATGTATTTTTTTGGGGGGGCCATATAGATATTCATTATATGTATTTGTTTAATTCTGTTTTGATATCAAATTCATCAATGTTTCTTTTCATAACTAGAATAGATAGTATCTTCAGACGTGAATCAAGAAACAAGAATCATTATACTAGGGGATGAGGGAAGGGGGCATTAGTACATGTATACCACATGTTTCTCACCCGCTCTCTACCCCACAAATTTACATAATGTACAATATACTGTAGGTCTTATTTGAATATGTGCTTGAGCTTCTGTAACCATTGTAAGAGCCCATTTTAAACATGATAAAATTGGGTGCAGTATGAAAGAGGTATACCTAATAACATTGAACTGTGCCTCACACCAAACATCAACAACGTCACTCATCTGGGCAATTGTTTGTTTAACGGCATGGAAGGGAGCTGTAGTAACGCTGTCATTGACGTCAATATCTCTAAGTTTTGAGAGGAAACATAGGCCTCTAAATATAGACTGCAAATAGATTTATGATATGATGTCCTATGGTACAATTTATTCAGGAAAAACAAGCGAGATAAGTTTGTATATTTGTTCTGCTCTATCGCATAGGTTGCCTTGGCGACCATTGACTGCCGTTTTTATGATTCAGCATCTTCGTCCTAGGCATGGTTTGGAAGTTGTGAATAATTTTTTCATTTAACCTACAATGTATGTGGCATTGAGGGAAATCTTACAACAGTGTTGCCCAAGGGCATGGGTAAAAACAATATTTTTTTGATGCACCCAAGACCAGTCTTAAAAATTGAAATTTAAAAATCTGTTTCTTCCTGTGAAATCCATGTTTTACTTTTGGGATAATTTCTAAAAAAATGTTTGAAGGTAATTACCATTAATATTGCACTTGATACATTTTCCAAACATTCTTGAGCCTAGTGAACATTGTCATAATTCAAGAGGACCAATGATGGAAGAATATTTTGCTCTGTAATTTGGGGGTTCCACATTATGATATTCAGGACACGGGAATCTGATGATAATTGTTGAGATAAAGTGCTACATGCCTTCAATACTGAAACTACATTTTTAGTAAAGGTTTTAAAAAAATTACCAAAATAATGTGAATGTTTAATTTTCTTTTTACCTTTAACTGTTTTTCATCTGTTGCTTTTAACAATATTGTTCTTCGTCATTGGTTCTTTTTGTTGTTGTTATTCTTGTATGAGTCTCTGTGATTTTCTTTTAAATAATTTTGATTTCCTGTATGCTTGTGATAGAACTTCTTTGCATAGCTTTGCTGGAAAGAGGCTTTTAGCTAAGAACAGGTTTTATTATGCAAGCCCTTTTCTATGCAATGGCCTACACATGTGTTTACTACTCTATTGTACTCAATTAGACGTTTTATTGTTCACTGAGAATTAATGTATTTCAATTGCAATATATATTTGCAGAGGTGATATTTGTAGCTAGCATTTTGAGTAAAGTACAGCCACATATGGACCCCATTTATCAAGAGCAAATCATGCTTCGTGATGGGTCCCCTTTAATGAAACCGAGAAAGTAGGGGGAGTTCATAGAAGTAGCTTGGTATCTCTCTTTTCAATCAAAAATGACATTTCCAGCGACCCCAACTTCCCAAGTCACAAGACGCATGATATTGCATATCTCTCCCGAGAGCACTGGCAATATGACTATATTTGCCAAGCACAGAATGTATTAGCTTGTTTATCGGTATTGGAGATGATGGGAATTTCTGTATTCTGTCAAGTACATATATCAGCTGGTAAAAGATTGAAATTTCTGTATACTGTACATGAATGGATCTGTGTGACCTGTGGACTAGTGTTATTATAAAAGATAAGTTTCACTTCTGGTCAGGACCCCAAATAACAAAAGTTCAGCACAGTTGTCACCACAGATTCAGATTTGTAAAGAAATAACAGATTTACCAAATGACTCTTAAAGAAAATATGTACAGTGTAAGTGCAGAATATTGAACAAGGCTATGAACATTGTCTACATTGTCCCAAGTGTACATAATCCGGGTTGGTGACTCATCATTTTTTTTTCTTCACATTTTCTAAACAATAATGCCCCATGTACCGGTACACGTGTATATGGGGCCAAGTCAAAATTGAAATGTTGCAAAATGCAGTGTTTTTCCTTCAACACACATTCTATACTCCAAACAAAAGACAAATTCACTATTAATAACAACACATTTTGCAGATTTTTTTTTTTTT
>BEXV01000006.1:551256-563276 GCA_003118195.1 Hemicentrotus pulcherrimus | reverse complement strand
ATATACATCTTTCTGTGTACAGTGTTTGTAACTTTACCAAATTTCTTATCATTTTGATGATTCCAGAACCTTGCAATACACAAAAATTCTTATATGCTAGATGATCAATCTTTTCTTGTCGATTCCACAATGATATTTCACAATGCAATCACATGACCAGAACTCAACCTCATCTTTAAAGAGAGAGTTGGGTTAAGATAAGCATGATAAATAATTGTTTAGGTCATTCTTTCTTTGAATGTGAGTTTGGAGGGATATCTCAGGAGAAATGTCTCCTTAACACGATTGCTTTTTAAATGCCATCGTAATCTTGTCCTTGTGCTTCATATTAAAGGGAGTGCAGCTTGGCAAATACTGGTTGACGCCATCTACGTCATCCTTTGGACAACTTTGCTTTGGGATTGCTGTGGTTGTGTCGTCCATAGGCGTATCATACCCGGTTGGCACCAAGCCAGGCCACGTGAAGGACATGTAGTCTCGTCGGGCTACACTCCCTTTAAGCACAAAGCCACCAAAATATCTTTATCACAGACTTTTTAAAAGTTGAAAATAAAATCTTTTGTTTAAAGATGATCAAACCTGTAAATCCCAAACAAATACATGACACGTTGAAAAACAGTCTAGTTTTGTAGATATTGTGAACTTTCACTGTTGTTTAATGCACACTGAATGTGATATATTTATTGCAGGTCTTGTTAACGTTAGAAAAGAAGAAGTTTGAAATGGATGATCCAGATAGGATAATGGAGAATGGAATTCAATGGGTAAGTCTCATTCACCTGTTTTTCTGTCTTTATGGTGATCTGACACAACAACAACAGAAATAGCAATAACCACAACATATTATAAGGGCAGCTACTATATGGATATACTCTACTTGGCTTAGAAATACAAAGTATCATATTATCACCCCAGCTGTTGCTGAGGCGCTAAGCATTCAAGGAATTTCATCAGGTACCCATTTTCTTCACCTGGGTTAAGATTGTATTTGGAAAATGCAGATTAATGTCTTGCCAAAGGACATTAGTGCCATGGTAGGACTAGAACCATGAACCACATGATCCACAGTCCATGGATGTTTCACAAAGACTAAGATCGATTTTAAGTTGGACTTAACTATGACAGGCCATTCATGCCACTGGTTGTTTTCACTATTTGTCTCTCAATTATGATCTTTCGATTTTTTCCTTCATTAATGAACTATAAAAAAGAGTTAATTCATTAGATTTGTGACCACAATTTACACGTCCCTGCAGAGACCAATTGATTTCATTAAATGGTTGGAGCAAACAGTGGCATGAACTGCCTGCTATAATTCAGTCCAACTCTACATTTGCCCTAGTGACAATTGTTTTGTGCTATATTTCGTCACAAGGTATAGGGCTATGCCTTATGTGAAACCAACAAGACCGACCCCAGATCAAACAACACTTAACATTACCCCAAAGGCAAAGATTCGTTCGGTTTAGGGATGGTTTGGAGTTGGTTTGGCACTGTAACTGACTAAATTGAGATATGATGATTAGAGTGGCAATTGGGTTGTAGGTTTAGTGTAGGGTTAAGATTAATTATAGAGTAAGCTTGAAGGTTGAAGTTAGGAGTATGTTTAGTGTTTAGTTTAGTGAAATTGACTGCAGAGCGATTCTCGCTGGAGTATATGTCGTACAAACTGTCTGTATATCTGTATATATTAAAGGAAGTAAATAAATGCACATGTACTATTGCTTGATATCCTAGAAATCTGCATCGTTTTTGAGGGAAATGAAATTTAAGTAGTACAGAGACTTTTGGATTTCCTGATTTTACAGCTTCTGTTTCGGGTCATTGAGCTATTAAAGATTTCATGGTAATAGACACCATGACTGTAATCAAAAGTTTATCCGACTAAGAAATTAATTAGAACATTATAGAAAAAATAGATTGTGCAAGTTTAGGGGAAATGTATGCAGTACAGTTACTTCTGTATTTCCTGTAATGAGAGCTTCACTTTCGGGTCATTGAGCAACGATTGTCCTGAATCGTAAACTTTGATCTTTTATATTCAAATCTAGTCGTAATGCATTTATTTTTGTTCTTGGTTCCTATTCTGTATAAATTTCAAGTCTAAAGGAAGAAAAAGAAAGTGAAGTATATACCATCAGCTGATGAAGTGATAATGAAACTATTTCTCATAACAAAAAAAAAAATATATGAATAGACATCTAGACCCATAGCACATGGAAACTGAGGGGTTCATGTATTAAACCTTTGAGAATGACAAAATTCAGTCATCAATGTGGTATTGTACTGTCTTACATTTTCATGCTTTTTCTTTGTTCTATCTTCCCCAGCTGTCAAGATTCGACAAGGAATTTAGCTGCTTCACAAAACAACTCTTAGAATATGATGTCACCTTTCAGCCGAGGTAAGAGAGTCCCATTCATTCTTGTTGAATTTAAGTTTAAAGATAAAGTTGAGTTCTGGGGATTCTAAGTCGAACTTGACTCTAAGTTGAACTTAATAGTTATGGAGAGCCATTTGTAGCCTTAAAATACAATATATTCAGAAGCGAAAAATCAAGTATTTTAGACTTTCCATAAATTCCACATCAAGAACATGAAATCTCCCATGATAATAGAAAAAAAGAATTATTTGAATCAACCTTTTATGCCTTTTAAAATAACTTATACAAAATATTTTCAAGGTTGCTAATGGCTTTCCATAACTTTTAAGTCCAACTTAGAGAAAAGTTTGACTTAGGATCTTTGTGAAACACCTCCCTGGTCATGCAATTGCATTGTGAAAGAAATGGTGTAGAATTGGTCAGAAAAGGTTGATCATCTAGTATATAAGTATTGGTGTGTACTACAAGGTTCTGGAATCATCAAAATGATAAGAAATTTCGGCCCAGTCTTGGTAAAATTACAAGCACTGTAAACAAAAAGATGTATATGGGGCTACACAAACATGTGGCATAAAGATCTGCCCGATTTTAATGTTGTTACATGCCATATTTAAAATATGAAAGCGTTTGAAGAACCATGCTTTTAAGGGACATTTTTTTTTTCATCTGATGTTTTTCCACACTTGCATAATAGCAATGATAATGCTCACAAATTATTTTTCACCTCTTCCCAGAACTCAAGGTTTTTATCTTAGATGTAAGATTACATGAAGAACAATGACTATTGTCATTTTGTGATGGTATACTGGTATGTTTAGGTTTGAATACTTTATGTGCTAGTGCTCTTTGGTATCTAAAGGCATACATCCTCATTTCAAACGCCCTTTTGTACATGCAGGACTTTAAGCCATAGGTCCCTCTGTTTACTAGTAAGTACAAATATATACACACACTTACTTTTTGTAGTCAGGTGAAATGAATCAGTAAAATTAAAGTATGATTACATTTTAGTCCACAATATCAAAAGAAAACTAAATCTTCCAATTTTAAGTGTTTCCCAGAAGTCTTCAGTTTGCCGAGAATCATTCCTATGAACATTTTTCTTCTCTCGCTTTTTCTTCTTCCAGCTATCCATACAGCGAGGATATCTCAGATGGCCACAGTTACATGAAGACCAGACCGCCTGCATGGTGTGACAGGGTCTTTATGTCACACTCAGCAAAGAGTCTTATATCGGTGAGTTTTTCATTATATTGAAATTATAGTGGAAGATGGGAGCAAGTCCCAAACATTACCCAGAATGATAACTAACACACACAAAAAAGAAGCAAACACAAACAAAACAAATCTAGCATCAAAATTATCATGGATTTGAACTTGCAATATCTTGTTATAGAAGTAAATCTGAAGCTCATATACATTGTTATGGAATATAATACATCACCATGGAACCCTATGACACTGAGCAAACTGTTCTGGGGAATGGGACTGTTCAAGAAGGGATCATAAGGATTACTTTCACCTCAGCAGTGGAGTATGTCATTCATTAAACTTAATAGCTGAAATGAATATTCATTGGGAGTTCAACATTTCTATATGACCTGAACATCAAGGGCATGAAGAAACCACTTTGCTATTAAGTTGTGGTGCAATTTCACACCATTTTAGGGCAGAAATTAATTTGATCACTCTATCACTTCCATCGATAAGAACTCTTTATTGTGGAGTAACTTTAACATGTAGAGCAGGGGTGAAGTCTGTTCAGGTATCACCCGGATGTTTGAAATAGTCAAGCAAAAATTGTTCATCAATTTTCTCTCATCCATCATTCAGGTATAATAACCCCTACGTTAACAAAACAAAACAAAAATGCCATTTCTTACTTTGTTTATTTTGCTTTTTTCAGGATGCAAACTCAATGCCATGCTACAATGTGATTGGTCAAGATGTGTGTATGGGGGACCATAAGGTAAGAACTGCTCATATTCATTCAACCAATAAAAGTAATACTATTAATGATTTTGTTATATCTAGGGAAGCCTCAGCATTGTTGCTGTTTTTTGTGGGGGCTCTGTAATTATTATTACCCCATTCAATTGCCAGGTACCCATTCACACCATGATAGCTAGTGCAAAATGCGGATCAATGTCTTTGCTAAAAGACGTCTGTGACAGGCTGGAGTTTGAACCCTCAACCCTCTGATTTGAGAGTCAGGTGCATGAACCACTATACCATGACACAATTCAACAGGAGAGGAGTATTTCAATTAGAACTGACTCTCAGAATTCACTCTTTAAAAAAAAAAATGTTCAGATTTTACTCGGTCTGTAGATGCTCATCAATTTTCTTTTTACGCTCATTTCTTTATACATATAAATATTTCAGAGATTACAATCGAGGGGATGTGAACATTTCCTTTTTTTAAAAGAAAAATGGAATGTCCTTATTTGAAAGAAAAGAATAGAATGTACAGGTTTGACTCTAGAGTGACAAATATTTCAATGTTCATGAATTAGATTAAATTAAATTAAATTTATTTGTGTTTCCAACAAAACATTACAAATCAATTATAAACATTTGCAACAATTTAGGATTACATATTGGGTCCACTAAAAAGCAATGCTTGTACTATTGTTGACCCCTCAAAAGATAATTAGGAATAATGAGTAATTAAATTAACACTGTATGGCAGAAAACTCTATGGATGCTAATTTTTTTTCCTTTTTCCTCTCCTCTCTTTGCGTACCTTGCATTTTTTCTCCTTCCTTCCATACGATACTGCATCCATCAATCCCTCACATAACGACTGGATCTTCTTCTTCTTGGTGGACCACAGCCCGTCTTCCTCTACTTCCCCCTGTCAAAGAGCGGTGCTAACATATCAGGTAATGGCCGTGCCAGGCGGCAATTGCGCCGTAAACGTTGTTGCGTGTTGCAATGACACCAGTCTTCCTACCACTCTACCACCATAACAGCAACAACAACTACCACCCCGCCTTCCACACCTCATTCCAGTCTCTCGTCTTCCTCTCGTTGCTCGGTGTTTTATATATTTGATATTGGTGTAGATGTATATTTGGTGTATGCTAGTGTTTTCCTGCCACGCCCTAACCACGCCCTCCCAACAATCGTAACCACACCCCTTTGTTGCTGTTGTCTTCCTCTTCCTGTCTTCTTCGTCTTCACCTCCTTGGTCCGTTGCTTCAGTGCGTAAGTCACCTTCTAATTTTCTTTTTAATTCTTGGTCCCGTTGCACAAAACTTACCATCGATATTATTTTTGGCATCAATGGTAACTACCCCAAAAACCTTGATTTTGATTGTCTGTTGAGCCCTGTTACCATGGTAGTTGCCATTGTTGGCAAAGTTACTATTAATGTTAAGTTTTATGTAATGGGTCCCTGGAGAGTAAACTTGAAACTTGCCGACAAGCAACCAAACATATAGTTGTGCACGTTCATTCAGACTTCCATCAACCATGTGCATTGACCTGATGATTGAAACTATTTGAGTATGAAATTAACTCTGAAGTAAACTTATCCCACCAAATCCAAAAGCAATGAATTGAGTGTTTACTTAAATTTTAAAAAAATGACAGTTTTCTCATCATTCTGTATATGGGAGGATATGGACTAGTTATTACAAGGATAATGTAAATAGCGGTAAGCCATTTTGCTATTGCAAATAATCATCATCATATCCAAAATTGGATAGCTATGAAGATAAATGCTGCCATTGGCTTTAGTCATCTAACATTTTTATGAGCAAATTTGAATTTTATTTTATTTAGTGGTATTCCATTACCGTGGAATTGCAAAGAAATATCTGTTTACAAAACTACTGAAAGAAATACTGAAAAGGCCCCATTATCCCACTGAGTTATGTTGCTGTAAAGGCAAGATTCAAGGTTACTATTATAGCTTAATTGTTATACCTAAAGTGTTTGGCATGAACTGCATGTGCTTTATAATTATAATTATTATATTGGAATAATGTCAACTACATGTATTGTGTATCTGTGAATAATATTATAACTGTGGTAACAAATCAACGTTAGTGCTTCTTTGATTCTCAGATGATGATTTTTTTTTTTCTTGTACTTTTTATGATTAGATGTTCTATAATATGCATTAGTTAATTTCTTTATTTTGCTTATTTCTGAAGTCATGATATCATAAAGGATATATCTGTTATTTAAAACATTGTACATTATAGTCTCATAGCATACGTGTACATACATGTATATACTATACTGGGGCATTTTTGATGGAACATTTTCCAATTTTCACTCTGCGGTACATACTGATACTGAAATTACCTTCAAGTATACCTTATAATACCCATTTGATTTAATTATTCCATATACAAAAACATCCTTCTAGTGAAAATGGAATCTTAGGTATAATGATAGTGTAGGAGGTCTATCTTTTGTGCATAGATTTATCAGCTTATCACCAGGCAAAATGTGTAAAAATATAGATTAGAAATATTCAAAGCACTTCTAGTGTGGGACAACTATACATGTACATGTCCATATGTGTCACTGAATGTAGGGAGTTCTGAGAAATAGAATGCCTCCCTCTTTTGACCAAAGTGCTGCATCTTTATGATCATTCGATAGCTAAACAACTTCTGACCATTCATGTTCATGTATGTTACATTATCTATATCCCCCAAGCATTTGAGAGACACAGTACTTGTTGAACAAGAACAACAAAACAAAAAATAAATGAGAATCTTAATGGAATACTTGCTTTTTAGAACCATTACATATAATTTTCATAAACTGTACTTTGCACTAAATGATCTAGAAGTACATTTACAGATATGCAGACCAGCAAAAAGTGATTTGAAATACAATAATAGTATTGACTCACACATGTACAGTTACAAAGTAAATAGCTTTTACTTCATGTTGGGGCGAATGATTGAACATTAATCTAGACATCCTAAGTGTATCACAAATAAAATATCAATATTTAATGGGTCAATTAACAAATTATATAACTTGTTCTACATTTTCCATTTATGCCCGGGAGATCTTGGTATTTATTCATAATCTCATATAGTCATTTTGCTATTTGTCATTCAAACAGTTAATTGCTGGTATTATTATTATGCCTCAATTGCACTTATTGCAGTTAGTTTAACAACTAATACTTAAATGTTGTTTGAGGTTTTTTGTGGTATTAGGTTCACTAGTCCTATAATCATACAGGTGTATGTGAAGAGAAGTCCTATATACTTGTTTATATATGGAGTTCAATGATAACTAATTTCTGTAACTCTACTGAAAATTGGAAAGGATTTCAAGTGATAAGAATAGTTTTTGATGTACATATATTTGCTTGAATTGTCAGGTGACTACTATTGTTACATATGTCGCATTATTTTTTCAAATTTGTTTAACTTCTCGCGAAACAAAATCGTAAAGGCAGCGGAGCCCGTGAATCTGTACGAAAATCTCACGGCCGCCTCCTGCCTCTGTACAGAGGCCGCACGGAAAAGGGTATATGGGCAGGATACAGACTCTGTAGACTAATCGCAGGCCAAATGTAATCCAGTCATTAGTGGAATGGGTTTTTATTGTTCTCAATAGAAATCTGTTGCACTTACAATGTTGTCCCTGGAGAAAGAGAAGCAGTACGAACAACAATTTCAAACATTTAAGACTGCAACACAGAAGAGTATGAATTGGTTTGCATAAGCGCCATGTCCCTTGTGGCTGTGTTTTAGGGCCTGCTTAAGGTCTCCGGAAGCTCTGGGATTCTTAGACGCTCTCTGTTGCAATCTGAACCATAAACGTGTTAAAGCAATTTTAAACAAATCTTATGACTATTATTTCAGAAAATAGTTTTGGATTAGGTTTAACTTTAAACCTTCAAAGATGAAATATTACTTGATATGACCATTGACTGATATACTGGTATCCGTATGAATTGACCACAAAATGATTTGTCCTTTGTCACTCATGTACATGTAGTACTGCAGATTTTTATAAAATGTCAAAATGCTTTTTTCTTCTTCTGATCTGGAGTCTTTGTAAAGTAATCACACCACATCACAAAGATCTGCATGCTGAGAAGGACAAACCATGGTTACACAATGTTCTATGTAAAGCACAAACACTATATCTCGTTTCTTTCTTTCCCCCCACCTAAACCCCGCCCCCTTTCAAATAGCACAGTAGAACCAGACACTAAGCGGCAGCGGTTCTTGTGAATGTCGGCACCCACAACTCTGTGTAAGTGTAAACGTGTCATTTTTTGTCATTATTTGTCTACAATTCTGCTTGTTTTCTATATGTATATATCTATATATATGTGTAAATGCATTTGTTTCCCCTTTATACCAGGAGCTCACAATCATAATTTTAAATGTGATTAGAAGCTGATAGTAGCAATATGCTACAAGTAAAAAAGAGGTTTACCTTACCAGTGGTTGAATACAAAGGTTTGCTCCAAGTGAACAGAAATGGGTGTGACATGGCTATTAGGACAGTATTTGATGATGAAGAAAGATTTGAAATGTATTTTCCGGGAACTTTTAACCCTTTGTGAAAAAGTGCCTAATGAACAAGATTATTTTTTAGGATTTTTAGGATGTATCATGAAGGGATGCCTAATATCACAGTAGGAGTTCATTTTCTGTTCTTTCTTTCTAAATAGATTGAATTGTAATGTTTCCTGACATTGAATCTCTTCAAAGTAAGGTTTGAAGTTTATAAAGCTATTTTATAGCAATGTCAGGTGGAGATACAGTATGTGAAAGGGAATTCAAAGTCTTTTTTTTTTCTTCAATGGAAGAACAAATAGCAACATGCCATTAAAAGTCAGTAGTCCTTGTAGTAATGAGCATGGCATTTATCTTCATCATTGTCATCATCATCATTGTCATCATCATCATTGTCGTCGTCATCATTATTATCATTAAAAATCATCCCAATCATCCTTCTTCATCATTGTCATTAATTTATCTTCATTATCATCCTCACAAGAGTCATCATCATCATCATCATCATCATCATCATCATCATCATCATCACTATCATTATATATGATGATGATGATTATCATCCTCATTATATCTATCATCATTATCATCATCATTGTCATTATATGTATTATCATTCCCATGAAAATCATCCTAATTATGATCATCTCCTCCTAATCAATATCATTATCGCTGATCATTATCACCATCGTAATCATCGTCTTTGGAAGCGCATAGAGACTTTATATCTTAATGTGTTCTGTATTATTAGTATTATCATTGTTCTCACCATCACCTCCACTACCACCATCTTCATAATCATAATCATAAACATCATTATCTCTTAATATAGAAAGTTTTTTTTTAATTTTAGCGATATGGCAGTCTCTCCTTTTGTGAATTCCAAAGTCAAATCTTTATGACCTGCAGTATACCGCTTAGCATGGCTTTCATGTTCCACATATATGCATTCAGTCGAATTTTATTGCAATTTTGTATTTGCTTGTATGATACCATTTAAATGTTGTGGCAACAATTTATAAACCCCTTCTCAAGTATGACCCCAGTCCTGAGGGTAAATTTCTCAACATATATGAGAAGAAAAAGTGAGATTTTATCAGCGAGATTTTTAATGCACCAATTTGCCTTAACCCTATATTACCTTTGAAATTAAACTAATGACTTAGTTCTTAATTAACTAGAAGTTCTACTCTGTTTACAATATAGGAACTGGTGGCATGAAAGATATGCATTATAATACTTTATGGGCCTACCTACATGTACATGTATATTTATTTATGTGTAACTAAGCTGAACACATAGATTTCTTTTCAAATAAAATGTTTGAGAGAGGTTTGGAAAATTAAGTAGATACAGTCTGCTTGTTATGCAAAGCACAAGAAGATGCATTAGTATTTCATTATATTTTTTTTTTGTAACTGTCTATTAAAGATAAGTGAACATTATGTCACCACTAATCATGGAATTTCATATCATCAAATTTGTACTCTTATTATTTCCAGTGAGTACCTTGCAAAAGCAATTACTATTTCTTGATTGCAATCTCAATCAGTAGTTTAATATGTCAGGTATTTTATTAAAGGGGAAAAAATATCCACCAATGTCTGATTGTTGCCAATTTGTCAACCTGATTTATTTCATTACCACCCTTTTAAGGATCTTTATAATAAATTACGTCTATTAAGTATTCTGAATATTTGAACAACTTCCTTAATGGGCCAATCAATGAATAAAGTTGCTTTGTTATCCTGATAATTTTTTTAATGATTCATATTTGAATCAATTATTTTCTTTATATTGACTTTGCAATAAGTTGAGCCTATTTTTCTTTCTTCTTTTTTCTATCTTTTGTTGTGTAAATATGCATTCTCATTAACCATATGTAAGTTTGTATGATTAAGAGCCATCAATGACAGATTAAAGCAATTCTTCTTCTCAAAGTCTACAATCATTAGAAATTAAAATTATAATTTGCCCTCATGTAAATGATAAGTACACCAGTTTAGATTTGGGAATTGATAGCAAAATGCAGTTAACCTTTTCTTTTGCAATTTAAAGTTGCAATTTAACATTTCAACGTTGCTTTGTTAAAATTATTGGGTTCTTTATTTGTCTTACTATATATAAATAGTCTCCCTGAAAATCGGAAGACAAATCATCAATGCTCATTTTATATCATTTTTTTTTTTAAAAGGGAAATTGCTGTTGATTTTCAACGAGATTTCACTTTATTACAAATAGCTTGATAGTCATAGATCTTATCATAAGGACAGGTGTGTTATTTCAAAAAATCCTATATCATTGCTCCTATTCCAATCAATCTTGCTTTACATTATTTAATTTTGACTGATTTTCAACACAAATTGCTATTACGAAAAGGCAAAAGTTGCACAAAACCTATTGATGGTTTGGAAAAGGTTGTTATCAAGTCCTGTTTTTTAGAGTTATAAATTTTAATTTTGTGAAATTATGTCATTTCCATTGTCGATTGACTCTCTGCCGATTTCTTTCCGGATATTTATGAGATAGTTATGCAATACCCCCAAACTCTCCCGGTTTGACATGTGAGCAATAGTGTACTCCTCCATTATCTAATTCATAGTATTAATTGTAATACAGAACAACCCCTCTTTATTTTTAAATTCCACTTTAAGATTAAAACATCCTGGCATTACTTAAATTACCCAATGAAAATGCAAATTTAGTGTTTTTTGTAACAGGTGTAACTACATGTACCTCAACTGTTTCCTGAAGACTTGAAACTTTTTCATATCAGCAATACTCTTAATAGCCTTTCAGGTGTTCGATTCAATATTTTTAAATGACTAATTCCATACACAGAGCAAATGTTGCCATCAGACTATAATGGGCTATTATAGATTAACACCACAGCTATGTGGTAATTGAGTTGGTATTAATCTACAAACTGGAGGGCCATTAGGATAAGATTAATGATGCGTTAGTGGTTGTATGGGTGGGTTTCCACTTTAGGGAGTTTAGGGTAATAGGTTTGTTTTGTGTTCTTTCTAATTCTTATCTTTGTTGACAATGTAATTATGATGGTGTTGTTAATGATTACATATATATGGACTGACTGTATTACCTAGAAAAGGCTAGGAAGGATT
>BEXV01000006.1:539336-551234 GCA_003118195.1 Hemicentrotus pulcherrimus | reverse complement strand
GGGGGGGGTGAGGACAAAGCATGTCATAGTCTCTTGTCTATTCATTCTGAAATATTTCTATCCCAAATGCAGGATGTCTGTCATGCTACATAACTTTATTGTTCTGGGGAAGAGGGTATTTTAGCTGTATTTTTAGAAATTTGCTGACATCATTTCTATCTTAAAAATCATGCTTACCTAAACAAATATGACAACATGATTTGTTTATCATGTACTTAAAAACAGTGGTGAAATGTGCTGCATTTATGATTTTGAGATGCTGTTGAATCTTAAAAGCAAGACATATTATGCCTACTGAAACAAATATGAAAAAGTTACTGTTATCATATACTTTAAATAGATGTGAAATATCGTGCTTTGAAGATTTTGAAGTGCTTTTTGAGCCAGGGTTGGAGACGATCTGGTAGTTACATTTGAACGAACTATTCCTCTCAAATCAACTCCTAATATGAGAGGAATGTAGCGAATCATACACATGTTGCAACATCTCTGTACATGTAGATATAATGTCTTGGAATCTTAAGAAATTCAAGGTACTGTACATGTATTTGTGTTTTTTTTAATTGAGAGTTAGGGGGGTTTTTTTATGGATAAAAATAGGAAGTTGTAATCGAAAAATAACTTTATCAGGCTTCCTGCTTGTGACAAGCTTTTGATTTTTCATCTCAGATTGGAAATTTTAAAAAGCATGTGGAATTTTAATGAGGCCTAGACAAAATGAAATATATGATATAACAAGGAGCAATTTGGTAACGGGAAGCAAACTTCAGAAGGATGTTTATCTGTATCACATTGAAAGTTAACAATATGAAATATTCTGTTCAAAAAGTTGAAAATTTCTATTTAAAAAGAATTGTCTTGTTCCCCCACATCTTTCACTTGGTTTAAAAGGCTCGAAACAAAGTACTCAGTAGTACTTATTGACATGCAATTTGAATGAACTTATCCTCCTATGCCTAACTCTTGTCTCAGTTTTTACAGTAAGTTGTCCCTGTTGGTAATAGGCCTTCCCAACATAAGCATTTGAATCTGGATTTTTGTGTCTTTCTGATTTTGAATTTATTTGCTGGAATGTTCTATTTGTTTACCATTAACCATATTGTCAATAAGAAGGAGATGAATGTGCATGTCATTTGAAGGATTACTGCGTAACAGGAATAGAATTTCAGAAATATTTCAATTTAAAATATTCTCATTTAGTAATGGATACTATTTAATATTGTTTTTGTCATTTAATATCTTTGCCTTGTCATGTTTTCTTTTCTTCTTTTCTCCTTCCACTCACAGTTGTATGGCCACTGCGCATTCGCTACAAGTACAACTACCACTACACACGGTCAGAGCGCCCCCACGTGTTGATATATCGCGAGACGTCCGTGTGAATGCCGGCCCTGAAGAAGCGGACCAATCTTCTTTCATTTCTCTCACCCAGCTACATTTATCCTCTATCCATATTTTCTCCTTTTATTCATTCATCGATATGGAGGCTGAGTAGTATTTTGTCTTAAGTTTTCCTTTTAAGAAAGGGACCCCATTTATATGTCTTTCCTTTAATTGGCTCTGTAAGAGATTTGTTGGGTATGCATGGTTTACTGTTGCTTGCAATGAAAGCGAATTAACACTGTTCTTTGATCAGGGCTAAGGTGTACCGATTACATATGGGTAGAAACCCAACATATATGTCCTATCGTCTGTTCGGAGCCAGAAGGGCATTGACTCATGTCTTACCGGACAGAGTTTACGCCCTTCTTGCTCTGAACAAAGGATTTCTTCCAGTATCTTCTCTTACCTGAATAGTCATTAAAGGCCAAGTCCACTCCCCCAAAATCAGACAAACCTATAAAAAAAATTGAGTAAAATCATGTAACTAATAAGGAAGTTGTGAATTTTTGAAAAAAGTATGAAACAATGAAAATCACTACACAAATTGCCAATTGGTTTGTCTGATTTTTCTGCTTTTATTGAAAGTTAGTTTTTTTAAAGTGGACTTGTCCTTTAAAGGTAAACTTGAGGGTTGGTTAAAGACCAAGACCAGCTGTGATCGAGGCATCAAGCATGTCAAGTTCAATATAGTTTCTTATTAAGACATCTGATTGGTGAATTACAAAAAAAGGGGAAAGAAATAACTTTATACAGTGGTGCACTTTGAAAAATATGAAATACTTGTTTTTCTTACAGTGTCTTCTATTCAATGCTCAAAGGGTTTATCTACTCTATTTTAATGCTAGACTTGGCGAAATTAGTTTGAGCAGAACATTTCTCTGAATGATCAAAAATATATCAATTAATTTTTAAAATGAATTAATGTTTGAATGAAGTATTGAACACAGAGCATTTATCCTCTTGAATAATAACCAGTTTCCAATATTTGTTAGCACAACTGTGATTTACAGTGTACTTGATATTTTACAGGGTGGTGAGACTCTATGTTAAACAAACATCTCAATAATATGAAAGTTGCAATAACCAGACATTAAGATTGCCAAACGAACGATATTTGCTCGGGGTACCCAGATTTTATGATTTCTAACCAGGTGTTTTCCCTCTTCACCTGAGCTTACCTGATAGTGATATCAGGGCTGTTTTTACCAAACTTTTTATTGATATAAAATTGAAATAATTGCATTTGATTGGCTGCAAGTAAATTTGTTATAGAAGTCTGATAGTTCCTGCTGATACAAAATGTCATGAAACAAGGCCCAGACCAGTAAGCAATCATGACAATGTTTGAAAAGGCCTAGGCCTGTATCACCAATAATTAGAACAATAGCCATGAATATAAAACAGTTTTTCAGAAACTTAAGAGGACATTTCTGGAAAATTATTTTTTATGCATCAATAAATGAAAAATTTGTGCTGAAGACTCATTATCACAAACTGGTGAGCTAGATCTGGGAACAATTCCAATATTCCGTTTTCTGCTAACTAATTTAGGAGAACTATTTTATGATTGTCATTTTTATTTGGGCCTTGACCCTAAAGACACTTTCAAATTTATAAATATGTATCATGCCTCATCTTTCTATGTTATTTCTGAGGTCATGACCTATAAGTCTGATGGTTCCGAGAGGACTTGGTTCCATTCGACTGATAATGATTACAATAATTTTATCTATAAATATGTCTTGATCCTGAAATTTTAAGAAAACATATTGGATTTAGATGTTGCAGGTCCCATCTCACAGAATCGAGGCTCATGAGTCTTCAGCACCGAATTTTGGTCTCTGATCAGTGGCATATCAAATAACCTTTTCACCTAAACTTCAGGACTAGACTTTATACAGGGATTGTTGTTATATTTAACATTACCGGTATTTGTATTGGTCAAATGGTATACAGCCCTTAATGGGCTAATAGACCAAGGGTTTGATTGCTACAAAAACTCTTTTAGTCTACAGAGGAAAGAAGCATTCATCATTTTCAATTTATTCATCATTGTGTTATGAAATAGACTTGAGAGAGAGCAAGAGAGATGTTGGCCGATAAATGCAGAATAGACTCAAAATCTGAGTATTAATCAGTTGGTGTTTTATTCAGAAATTTACTGTTTGGTGAAGAATAATGATAGCAGGTGCTCGGTTTGTGATATTTTAGGCAGAGAGATTAGAAAATATGTAAATTGTAAAGTGAAACTGTAGCTTTAGTGCTTGTAATGCACTGGTTATGAAATAATTGATGGGTCAATTTCTATGTATTCATGAGGTAACTCATTTTAGAAAAAGTTTAAGTAGGTGCTCTTTTGATGAATTGTACATTCTTTTAAGATTGTGTGATGGTTTTTTTATGTGCTTTCTAAAAATTCATGTGATTCTATGTCTTTCTCTTTCACATTTTACGTTGCCTGTCTCTGCCCCTCTGTCTCTCTCTGTCTCTGTTACTTTGCTTTTTCTCTCACTTACAGGTACACACACTGTTGTAACAAAATCTTTGTACCTTCATGAACTTCTTTCTTTCATTCAATATCTTGTATCTTTGTAGCTACATGCATCATCTTCCTCTTCAAAATGTCATTTGTAGGTGTGTTATTTCTTTCTTCTTAAAGGCCCTGGATCATTTTGAATATGCACAAAACTGTACACAGTTGTGGTATGCCTTATGTAATCTCACTGTATTCTCATATTTTCGTGTGAAAAGGGGCAGTTCTTAGGAAATGATTTTGAGCTACCAGAAGAGCAGAAGGAGCTCTATATTTGAATAACTGCATACTTAGCTGGTTTTATATCTATATTGTAGAAAGGACTTTTATATAACACATTGAACATAGAGTAAACTTGTACATTATATAATCCTGTGCAATAATTATCTTTAACCTTATGATAGTTATATGTATTATGTAAGTATATTTTGACGTGGTTGTTGAAGTAATGATTGCAACTGCTGTTCGTTATATGTATTTATCAGTTAAAATTCAGCCTTCTTTATCATATCAACAGGCTGTCCTGGTTGTTTTTATTTTTTGGAATGTGAGAAGTTATATGGTTTCTTCAACGGCTTTTATTTATTGATTTTAGTGATTTTTACTCAAAAGCAAGATAAATGCACCTATTTTGCTGCCTACGGTTCAACATTATTTTAGTTTCCCACCCAACGGTGTGTAAATGTTTGTAGCATGTATATACTTTTCCAACGTTCGGGCGGTGTCTAGCACAACAGTCCTGTATTTATAATATGTATGCATGTTGTACAGTGCAAGATAGTGTATGTAAACAATAACAATGTCAGAATTTTGAGCAATAATAATCGTGTAATTATAAACATCTCATAACAAACGTAAGTATAATATGGTGATATGCTGAACTTCTCGCTGAGTATAACATTTTTTGTAAGGATATATCTTTCTGTGGGTTCGTTAAAGACTAGAGAAGAATATACACTGTATTCTTTATCGGCAGTTGCTCTGTAGTCAATTTCTAACACTGGGTGAATTTATGACATCAGCTCTGGACCAACCATTCGTAACCCTGAACCTAACTTGAAACCCAAGCCAAGCCAAGCCAAAAGCCTATATTTTTGACGAAATTAAGACTGGAGCAAATGTCGAAAAAGTCACTTCTTGGGTGATGTTGGATTGGCACATACGATGTAGCCTGATCTATAACACAACCAAAAAGTTCCAAAACAGTTATCCGCAGTGTACCGTGTAACGTCATCTGGTATGGCATCTTGTTGGTTTTGTGATCTCAATTTTTAAATTTCTTTGTCTACTTTTTACACAATTATAAAAGTTTCTTCATAATCAGCAATGGGTATTATGTTTACCTTTAACCCCAACGCCTTTGAAGACAATATGTAATGGCTGCTTGTATTACTAGTTTTGCGAAATGCTGTAACCTTACAGGCCTATCTTCATAGAATGTTTCCGGAGACAAAACATTGACTGGTGAGGAGCAAGTTTGTCACTTCCACATTTACGTATGTTGCTTGTTGGCATGGTCTTTGAAATTTCATGTAACTTTTGCAATACAGTGTTGGAATCCTGTATTTTGATCTTCTGTGAACTATAATGTTGAATCCAGGGAAATGGGTATTGGTAATATTATGGAAATGATGTATGTGAGGGAGTTCATCATACGATCTATCAGCACTCGCATTGAGGCTGTATGCATCTATTGTACGAAGCCGTCAAGCCGAGTATGATAGGTGCATAAACAGCCTCAACGTTAGAACCGATATCTCCTGTAATGAATGAATGAAAACATGCATGATTTGTTTAATACAAAAAAAACTCCTAGGTCCTTGTTATTTGATATAAAATAATTAATCTTGAGATTGTTTAGTCATTTTCGCTGACAAAAAAAAAGGCCTACTGTAGCGCACACTTCGAGAGATGAGCGCGTCTACCTCTAAACACGTTTATGCGCAGTACCACGCAAGTACAGGTCCATGTTACAATATAAGCGCACTATTAAACCTCAATGCGTATCACATACTTAAAAATCTTTGCATAGTACTGGAAACTATTACACAATTTGTCATTAAAAAAAAAACGTGGGATACAGTCTTTTTAGGAGGATCTAGGAGTGATTTGTATAATCTTTATTCATTTTTTTATTCATTATAATCTTAAATCTGTGATTATTTATTTCATGATATGCTGTACTCAAGTAACTTGATATTCAGAATGCCAGTTTACAATGTCTTGGGTCACTATTGTGTTTTTGAAGAAATATGTGATATGGTAGAATTATGAATTATTGGCATCATTATGTAAAGTGACGATACAGCTCCAAGCAGCTTAAGCAGCATTATTACAATGTTAATACCAATAAACATCAAATCAGGCTTTATCACACAACTGTTTGGTTGGAAAGAGGTTAACAAAGCTAACAGTATATAGCTTTATCGGGGGCAGGGGATAGGGTGGTACCTTATATGGTATACAGAAATGTGCTGCTCTTGTGGGTCACTTTGTTTTTCTGCAAAATATCCCTAAACTTATGTAATTTTGTTTTGGAAAATCCCCCCCAAAAATGCTGCCTCACTTTTGGATCTTGGCCCTAAACATGGGTTGCTATTTTGTTCACACTTTATATACCTATTCATATTCCTGCTGAAGTGACAATTCGGGAAGTAAAAATAATTAAGATAATTTTATACCCTTTCTGGCAATATGACCTTCAAAAACAGGTATGGGTATCAAAGCTTTAGCTGCACCCCGCATTCAAACAAATCTGAGTANCAATATAAGCGCACTATTAAACCTCAATGCGTATCACATACTTAAAAATCTTTGCATAGTACTGGAAACTATTACACAATTTGTCATTTTAAAAAAAATCCTGGGATACAGTCATTTTAGGAGGATCTAGGAGTGATTTGTATAATCTTTATTCATGTTTTTATTCATTATAATCTTAAATCTGTGATTATTTATTTCATGATATGCTAGGCATATTCATTACACAAAGAATTAACATACCTTAGACCTTAAACGACACACATGTATTAATCTGTAAACCAGAATGCCGGCTTTTAAGTACATTTTGAAAATTAAGAAAACCTAAAAGAATATTTTTATTGAAATAATGCGTATCATCTAATCAGAACAAGTAGGTCGTACACTATATGAGTTATCCGAATTTTTGAAGGGAATTTTTTAATCAAAAATGTCTAAACATACATGTACATTTTCTTGAAAAAAAGTATATCATAATTATATCTCATATCTCGTGTCGCATTAAGTTGGGTGTATTTATTTAATTGTACAAATTGAATTTTACTACATGCATTTCTCCACCAGACCAATGCATTTGCATTCGAGTTGTGAGTTGAATTGTGAATTGGATTTTGTTATTTCTTTTTTAGCCAAAAAGAATTAAAGAGTTGTTTGAATGTTTATATTCTTGCTACCTCACCTAATGATGTACACAGCTCTATGCCTGTATGTTGCTGTTTGATCAAAAGGCCCCGTCGCACCTGGGTTGCAGTGAGATAGACTACTTTATATATTTGCCTGGAAAAAAAAAAACATATCAAGCATTGCTGAAATGGTATTGCCTAATAACATTGATTTGTTATAAAAGGTTTGTCTCTCAAAGACCCATGAACTTGTCTGACAAAGCAACAGCTGATATGTCCAAGATAATTTTTTTATCCAGTTTGATGGTATTGTGAAGAACAATTTGATAAAACGATCAACAGACACCCTTTAAGCATTGTTATGGAATCCACCTTGCATACATTCACTGTTTCCATGTCAGGCAAGCTTCGAGCATTGCTTGGGGTCGTACTTATCAAATTCTTGTGAATTATTCTTGTGAATTATTCATCCCTGAAATTGAAATACGTAAGTGAACTGCCTTGTTCCAAATAGGCAGTCTCTTGAGTAAATGGGCAAAATAATCCATAGTGTGGACGGGAATGTTTGAGAGCAAGAAGGTTGTCAAACTCCACGTTAGGACACTATGAACATGACGGACAAAGAAAGCGGACAAAATATACAGTTCCTCAGGTAGACAAAGGAACATCCCTCCACTGCAATTATGTAAAAATGTGTTGAACAGGTGAATATGCATGTGACATCTGATCTACACATTTTTACATAATAGCAGTGAAGGGATGTTCCTTTGTCTAAATGAGGAACTGTATATTTTTTCGGCTTTCTTTGTCCGTCATGTTCATAGTGGGAGCCAGCAGTTGATGACATTTAGTTGTACCCAAATACAATGTATGGAGACACTCTTAGGCTGAAATACATCATCCCATTGTGACGTAGGTAATGTCAAAGGGAACTACATATTTATTCATTGGTGACGGACTTTCCGTGATCCAAAATAGTATGCCACTGAGGTGGATATAATCAAATTACTTTCAAATTTATTGGTTTTTAATGAAGAAATTATTGATCACTATGGATTCATCTGTTCCGCAGGACTAAGGGAATTTAATCGAGATTTGAGAAAACAGTTCCTAGATTAAATACGCTTCAATACGATTTTATATTTATAATAATAATAATAATAGTGGATTCTTGTATAGCGCTGTCAGACTTGACACTCCAGGCGCTCCACAATAATAAAAGCTTTTATTTTGTAATAGAAGCCGAGTTGTAAAACTGCCATCGAAATCCTCACAGTAGAGCATTGCATATCATTTTGAAGTCGGCATCGTAGATCTGCACTCAAGTCTGCAAACTGTTATAATTTACATCTTATTTTCTCATCGCTTGTGACATATTCTGTGACATAATAAGGTTTGGTACAAAAGACTTACAATTGATAAATCAATAAATGATTTTATCGCAACCATGTTATTAAGAGTGTGATTTTCCATCGTACTCGGTTGCAAGCAGGAACGATGCCAATTTAAGGACTAAAAGAACGAGACCAAACTCGAGAAAATTTAAATTTGTGCAGATGTAAAGAAAGACGTTATAACAGTGATTCTGTAGTAATGTTATTGTCTTCACAATTTATTTCTATGTTATTTTCCTTTATTATCTACCATGTTGACCATTGTCATAACGGAATGAATGATTAATATTATATTATAGAGACTTAAATCATTATTGTGATACTGTGAGAGGGAAATATTAAAATATAACACCATATATTGACCCTTATAGAAGATGCCTTGTTGTTCCTTTGTATTTTATTTTGTGTGTGTGATTGAGACATTTCGAGAGGCAACACGTTAGCACCACTGATCTCTATCCAAAACAAATCTGGATAATCATGAGTTGGGTTGAGTTGATTTTCGGGGTATGAGAGTAGAATTTTAAAAAGATGTAATAATATCAAGGTGTATATGTGACATAAAATGAGATAAACAATACATAAAAGAATCTTTGTTGATAGACTACATTAGGAATACAGTATCAACATGAAAGTTATGTAGAACATATTTACAATNTGTAGGGTCCAGGGGCAAAGACCTGTCAGGGGTCAAGGGGCGTAGCCCCATGAAGCTCGGGGGTTTTAGGCATTTAAAAACGGTCTTATGAGCATCCAGGGGGCAGCCTTAGGGCCCCCTTTTAGGGTCCAGTGGCAGGGCCCCCGGAAGCTCAGGTTTTTTGAGGCATTTAGTTACGTTCATATAAGCATCCAGGGGCCCGCCTTAGGGCCCTGGTGGGGTCAAGGGGGCAGCGCCCCCGGAAGCTCAGGTGAATGTCAACTTTAAAGAAATTCAATTACGGTCAGATGAGCAACCATGGGCCCATTTTAGGGCTCTTGGTGGGGTCCAGGGAGAAGAGCCCCTGGAAGCTCAGGGAAATACCATGCCATTCAGCAACATTTGTAAATCACTGGTATCGAATCAGAAATAAACCACGTTTGAATGTTATTAGGGGGCAACTGCCCCCAGCCCCACAACATTACGCCAGTGCCAGGGAGCATAGTGAACGAGAGGGGTGAAGGTGACGGAAGTGACTACCCCCTCTTAGGTTTTTGTAGTTTTTTGGTATAAAAAAAATTACATGCCTTAACAAAAACTATAGTATAACCAGAACGTCAATGACGTAGCGCTCATCCGCATCTCGCAACAACAAATATCGTACATTTTATGTTGTACACTTTTGAACTGGTCAAAAAATAAAAATGTGATGCCCTGGAAGGGACATAATTTCATTTAGCTGTACAATATTAAATAGAAACTATATATTACCATAGTTAATGGAGAACAATTTCAAATATCTGTGTAGAAGTTTAGTGTACCAAAGTTAGCTCTACGATGTAAAGCAAACCAAATAAAAAATCGGTCGAAATATGAAGGAGAAGAAGCATTTTTGTGATTTTTAAATTATTTTTGGAATAAATTTGCATAAATTACCATAATCAATCACTGGAGTAAAATCTCAAAATTCTGTGTAGAATTTTAGTGTTCCAAACTTAACTCTACCAGATAAGGCAAACCAAATCAAAATCGGTCAAGAAATGAGGGAGAAGAAGCAATTTTTGTTATTTCTGGAATAAGTTTACATAAATTACCATTATTAATTAATGGAGAATAATTTCAAAATTCTGTGTAGAAGTTTAGTGTACCAAAGGTAGCTCTACCAGATAAAGCAAACCTAATCAAAATCGGTCGATAAATGAAGGAGAAGAGGCATTTTTTGTGATTTCGAATAAATTTGCATAAATTAGCATAGATAATGAATTTCACGATTCTGTGTAGAAGTTTTAAATCCCTCTCCTAGCCCTATCGTATGAAACGATCAGAATCAAAATCGGTTGAAAAATAACGAAGAAGAAGCATTTTGAAAACTGTGGACGGACTGAAGGACGGACGGACGGACGGACGACGGACGCGGCGGCATGGCATAAGCTCATCAGGCCCTTCAGGCCGGATGAGCTAAAAACTAGCAATATAATTTTGTTTACACTTTTCTACAATATTTACTTGTACACTTTAATTGAAGGATATTAAGTTTTGTGTACACTTTTTCAAATTTTCCAGGGGGGACAGCCCCCCCTACAAAATTGAGGGGGGACGTGCCCCAAACCCCTCCCGTCCCCCGGGATCGCCGCCCCTGCGTACGCCATGATATCATTGTCAGTTGTGAGTCTAGAATTGTGAATGGGGTACCCTCAACCCCCTGAGTGCCAACCTACACTTTTGTCCACGGTGCTTTACCTCCTCTACATTTGTTTATTCTCCTTTCATTTCCTTTGCTTACCCCCATTTCGGTCATGTATATAGGGGCACGTGCCCCCCTCCCCCTCCCCCCTCCCCGCCCTATATTAACGCCATCGACAACAGCCACATGAACGGTCCTCGTTCGTTCTCGGACGAGCGCTATATTAGCGCGCGCTCAATGTCATGTCATTCGCTGCTCCCCCTCTCTGCTGCCGGTGATTGACGAATCACAAGTCAAGGTCAATGCAGCCACCACCAGCTAAATACCGCAATTACAAACCCATTAACCGTTGTGTATTTACTACTGCGAGAAGGAGTAAAGGAAAGAGGGAAAAAGCGATGGAAAGTGGAAAGAAATATAACCCAAATACAGACGATATCTAAACCAGGTGTGCGAGAAAAGAATGCAAATCCTTTGTGCTTTGTTTAAGGACGTTGGAAGTCGACGGATTTTGGGTCCTCCCTACGTGTACCTGTATACTGGCCAATATCGAATGCAATGGAGTGACTTGTTGCTACGGTCGGACACCCGAGTACGAATTTTGTCCGGGGTTACAAAGTACAGTGACCTTAGAATCAAAGCTCATCATATTCAAATGGCTTACACGCCCTTTTTACGATGTTCATTGTTTAGTGATTTTCTCTGCATGCACTCTTGGCAAATCTGAGAGGCAAAAAAGGTGTTAATGTAAATCCCCCCGAGAACATAATGACCTTCTTGCTCTCAACAGCTAACAAATTCGATGAAAACGGCTGCTTCAGCCATACACCTTAGGCAAAAGTCATTGGAGAGGACCCCCACCTCCCCCCCCCCCCCCCCCCCCC
>BEXV01000006.1:523272-535119 GCA_003118195.1 Hemicentrotus pulcherrimus | reverse complement strand
GGGGGGGTGAAAGAGAGAGGAAGGGGTGGTAGAGGAAAAGAGGGTGATAGTCAAAAGAGAGATCTCAGTGTAATACATCCTCCAATAATCCTAAGCATTGATAGTCAGTGAGTATTACCTCCCTATTCTATGTCCTAGCACTCCGAAGATGTTAGTACTGATGAGATACGACACACTGGCTGGTAGGAATATAGCACCTGTCAACAAAACACACATAGAAAATAATTGCGGTGTATTTGATAGAGTGCATATTGTTTTACATTAAAAAGAAAAGGATTTATTATAGCGATTCTCGTGATTTAAAATAACATGTACGTATAGACAAAAAAAATTATTGGAAAATATAATGTATTTGTAAACTCACCAACAAAATTACTATTTGTTATCATAAAGATAGAGATGATTTTTGTTCTTGAATGCAATTATACGTTTCTTTTTTTCTAAACATTTAAGAGCTCGTAGAAAAAAAAAAAACTAAATAGCTGTATAATTTCTGCATTTAAAAGTGATTATGAAATATTTGGCAAATGCAATAACTGTATTGATGAAATTTCACCAGCAAACCTACATCGTGATCAGGCGCGTACGCAAGGGGGGAGGGGGGGTTAAACCCCTCCCTCTTGAGATTTGTGTATGTGTATGATTTTCAGGAACCCCCCCCCCTTTTGACTTTTGACAATTTAAGTTATTCTCTATTTATATCTTCTCAAAACTTTATTGATAAATCTGAAGGGTCATAGAGATTTTCATTGATGTATAAAGTTCTGAGGAGATTTAAACTCTATCAAGAAATAAACCAAATTATCACATTAATTTCCTGGAAAGAGGTAAGATTTTTCAAAACAATTTTGTGGACACCAGTTAAGTAAATGGTTTTTATTTATCCATTTCTCGTAAACTTGTATGAAGCATTGGGGTTGGAACGAGTGCATAGGTTTGCCCAATGAACGGATTTTTAAAGGTTGTAAGCCAGTCTGTTACGTGTGACATTTAGGTCTTAATTGCCTGATTAGATGTGGATTATAATGGGTTTTTAAAGTTCCTATACAAATTGAACTTTTTTTCGTTGTAGGCAGATATTTAAATCTCTGATAATATGCTATATAATTATAGATTTAACTCACACATACAACGCACTCACCCACGTACACGCGCGCATACGCACACAGACATCCTGTATATTTCATTTACATTCCCTCCGTGATCCATCCCTAAACGGTCTTTCAACTTCGGCTTTTGACAAATTAGTTTCTCTGAAAATACCTTAATGTCATTCGATTTGACACATGCAAAGAGGTTGATGGTGCAACTAAGAAAAGTTAAAGAAAAAGTAGGGGAGAAAAAAAAGAGAGAAAAACTAAGGTTGCAATTGAGTCTCAAGTATAGTATGTTAATATACCTGTAGCGTTCTTCTTCCAATTACAAAAATTGGGTAGGGAGGGTACGATGTCGGAGATGCGATCTTGAGGTTGCCAATCCCCCCGTAGCTGCCGGGCCCGTTGGCTAACAAAACCGCACTCTATTGAAGGGAGTCGCTAGGCGCATACCGATGACAAATCGGTACTGCTTGATCACGTTAATTTGATTAGAGGCTCTCCCTGTGGATAAAGTGTCAGAACAACAATTGTCCTAGCAAACACAATCTTGACAAGAAAATGAAATTCAAATACGAGAAGATCAACAAAGGAATCAAGAGGGAGAAAAGGAGGAAAAAGGCAAAGTGACAACCAACCCTGTGAGAGATCCATATTCTTTTCATATTTCATCATGGTATTTGTTCCGCCCTGTGTCTGTGAATGTTTTGTGACTTGTGAGTGTTATGACAAAGGGTGATCGGTTAAGGCCAAATTGGCCGATGCCCTACATCAATGAAGGAGAAACGGGAACGGAATGCCATGTCTAATTACGCTAAAACAATACATCGCCTCTTCACCCTTTTAAGAGCGGAGAATTATCATCCACCGGCTTACTACTAGCCGAACTCATCAGACCTCCCCCTGTCCGTGTAACATTGTGGCAATCGGCATAACATTGTCCCTCTCACATTCATTTTATCGGCGAGAAAAAAAAGTGTATTGAATAACAGCACCTCCGCAACGGATTGCCCTGAGAGATACACAAGCGACAAGAATAATACTTATTCAAGAAATAGATCTGCTCTCTACAATTTCCGCTTTCCGTATTTATTTGCCTCCCCCCCCCCACCACATCACCCAGGATAAAGATGTATCGCAACGCTTGAGGGTTAGAGAAGATGAAACGAAATTAGGAGAGAAGAAAAAGAGTCTCTCTATATCAATATCATCTGCAGACATTGCCCTTGCAATAAGATTAATTGTGGATATAGTTTTCAAGAGTTTTAACACTTAAGCGCAAGGCAAGAAAACAAACTGTACGGTATGATTTCATTTTCCTATTCTGGTTACGAGAGGGCAAGGGGAGGAAATGATTTAGCATGATTGGAAATAGAGAGAGAGAGAGACAGAGAGAGAGAGAAGGAGAGACAGGGGGTGGAGGGAGGGAGTAAAGGAGGATAAAAATAAGAGATGGGCAGAGGAAAGTCAGATAAGAGAGCAAAGGAGATATGGTAGGGAGGACTGTAGGAAGATGGAGAGAAAGTGAGAAAAGCAGAATGAAAGAGAGAAAACCAGAAGGACAGAAAGAGAGAGAGAGAGAGAGGGAGGGGGAGGAGGGAGGCGGAGGGTAGGGTGGAGGTGGGGCAAAGGAAAAGGGAAATAGGTGGAGAAAGCAATTTGAGGAAAATGTTGATAAAAAGAGAGATATAGTGAAACGTAAGAGAGAGATAGTGAAACATAAGTGAGGAGAGAGAGAGAGAGAGAGAGGGGGGAGAGAGAGAGAGAGAGAGAGAGACAAACACAGATGGAGATGCAGAAGTAACGTTTGAGAGAAACAGAGAGAAAGAGAGAGAACGAAAAAGAGAGGGAGAGGGGGAGAGGGTGAGGACGAGAGGGAAAAAAAAAGCTGTCGAAAGGAATTATGTCCTCAATAATCTAAGATTGATGTGAAGTCATTGTGGCTCAGCTTCATACGATATCATATGAAAAATTCTTTTAATTGGATTACTCCTAGGCTGTAGAACCCCTGAAGGTATTTTTGTATTTTCTTTCCTATCATCGGACACTTTCCATCATTTTCCTCTTTTCATTTTTCCTCTTTTTACCCGTCCTTCTTCCTCTCCTTTTTTCCGTTCTAATCTCAATCAATCGTATTTGGTCTCAAATCGTTTCAAACCTATTAAGGCAGATGCAACATCTAAAAACAAAGGTGAAATGATTCGTGAAATTTGATACAAACGATTAATTTATTTCTCACAAAGACTTTCTGAAGGGAAGCTGATAATGAATTGTCGGAAGGCAGTTTGTCATTACCATGTCATTATCATGCAGGTATCATATACCAGGCACGACTAAGGTCGAGAAACTACAGCAAATTTGGAGAAAAAAAGAACACCGTAGGTCAGCTTTGAAAAATCTAGAACGATTTCTGATTGTTGCTCCAAATAAACAAGTTGCAATTCAAAGTGTTCTGTTTATGAAAATGTAATTCTGTGACCAAACGCAGTGAAACAACAACAAGTGAAAATAATTGATTATTAAAGACTCCATGTTTGTTTTTCTCTCTTAATAGAAAATGGAATGCATATTTCATTTTATCACACGTTAGTTTTTAACATGACATGTTGCATAAGCACGAGGAATTTTCTGTATACCCAAGTATTCCTAGAGGTATTGATATTGGTACTTACAATATCATCATGATTAAAATCGGATTCAAAGTTTAAATAGGTATTTTAAAAGAGAAAAATAAATAATTTCATTTATATCATATACATAAATTATTGAAAGACATTGCATCAATACAAGGTATCACATGTTCATGAAATTAAATCTGATTTTTAGTTTTTAGGCAGAACATTTGCATTGCCAAGGACATACTGTGTGTCTTAACTAGATAGCCTGAATCTAATATAAAATTGGTAAATTGTGAAAGGTTAGCATACCTTTTAAATCTGTGAATTTGCCGAAATTTGTGATAATATACAGTTATAAAAATAACGCAATCTATGGTTTTGTCAAACTATGTTATGATTCATCCTTTTACCAAAGAATGCAGAATATATTCTATTGTCCAGAAATAACTAATGTCATACGTATAAAGTATGTGTAAATGTATATAAATTGCCATAAATTGGTTAATATTACGACATGGCTCTTAACAAGACAAATTGAAATGTATACATTTTATACATTGAAGTTCTGCAACAATCACATTCATATCTTTTGTAGATAACTTAATACTTACAACAATAATGACCACTTACAATAGCGCTCATATCCGTCACGGAATGACGCTCGTGGCACTTATACGTTATAACCCCGGTTGTCAGTAGCTAAGCCGCCAAAGTAACTAGCGCTCAAGCATTATCATGTACTTATTTACACCTGGGCGGAGAGTGGCAAAATAATGTAGACTAACGTCTTGCCAAAGGACGTTTAGTGCGATGCTGGGATTCGAACCCCCGTACCTTGTTTTCTACAGTCCGATTACTTATCTTCCAGACCACAACACTTCATCTATTATATCATAAGAACTTCGATATCTCTAATGGTGAAAAGAGCTCTATGCGACCCAACTCATGGCTGGTATTCCTCTAAATTAATTGACAAACATCAAAATACCATCGGCTTGATGAATGATATTATTTCCGTTTACTTTATAAGGTATCTTGTTTTTCGCACCGATAAATACTTCTTGCCGCTACTACGTCATTGCCATAGTTATTGATGTGTCAGTGTCAACGTAATAATTAGTAGTTGGTTTTAATACCATCGTATCAAATGCGTCATTGTTGTCATTGAAAGGATTATCATGTTTTTATCTTTCTTTTTAAATTGTCCTATTTCCCTCAATGCCGTCTTGTTTACCATAGCTGAAAATTAAAAAAAAAAAAAAACAGGTAAGAAACCCCACAAATGCTTATCCAAATAAGCGCCACAGCCGACGCAAGAAATAGAAAATGCGTTAATGATGGCCTCATTAGTTTAGTATCAATGGAATCACCTGATAGGCTTTTTGAAGTCATGAAAAATTAGAACGTCCGCAGCCCTTTCTGTGGCAATTTTCAATTTTGAATGTTTTAGATGACGCCAATAGTATCTTAAATAATATCATATCTAAATCATTATACCAACAACAAATAATGGTTTGGTATATGCTAAGAATTTTCTTAAATTTATATTTGGTATTTCCGGAAGGAAAAATTACTTATATATAGTTGAAAATATAGTTGATCTACATTACATGAGAGGCCAACTTAGCATTTTACAAAGATCAATTTAACTCTGCCGTTAATCAGAAGTTAATCTATATAATTATAATAGCAGTAGTCATGGTAATAGTATGATGGTATAGTGGTATAGCAGTGGTAATGCTAATACTGACAATGATAGTAATGATAAACATTCTTGTTGTAGTGCGCGAGGCGGGAAGCTTCGCCGGCAATTTTCTCGAAGATGTGATAATGATGATAATACTACTGCTAATAATAATAAGGATTATAATAATGATTATAATAGTGATAATGATAATGGAAATGACAATAACAATGATAATGAAAGTATTAATAATAATCTAAAAACTTGGCGGAGTCTGAAATAGACATAATCATGCGCTATCCCATCCCACGAAAATGAATTTTCCTCATGCCCTCACTTTTAAATTCATTTTAGTCATAGCATGCTTTTCAATATCAATTGTATTATAAATAAGATTGTGAAAGTAAGAAAACAACATTGGCCACTCCTAAGACACTCATAACTGCCACGGAAGGGGCCGCAGGCGTTCCAACTTTTCACGACTTCAGATAGGCTCTCATGTGATTCAATTGACAAGAAATTGACATGTTTTTTTAATACTTTAGATATTTTCTCTTTCTCTTAATTTTGCATTTTTTGAGCATCATCATAAATAGCTATGCTTGACTATGTCTTGTGCCACCGTTCAAGAAAAGGAATATTGCAAAGTATAGGCACTTGAAATGAAGAGAGATGAGTGTTGTTCTGGCAATTGTCGAAGGTGAAGTTGAAGGGAAGTGTCGACTTGGCAGACGTCCTGCGCCCTGCGGGATGGATAGACAACATCACGAATTAGTAGGGTTTGATGAGAGTAGCAAGAGTGAATGCGCGAGAGGAAAAGTAAACGGTACGGAGGGGCTACGGCATAACAAGATAAAAAGCTATTGTTACTATAATCTATCGTTTTTGTCTATGTTATTTTTTTTTTCTTTCCCTTGTATGTGTTTGACCCCTTGCCTCATGCTAGACGGAGGAAGACACTAAGGTGTTTTTTTTATACAAAACATATTCATATGTATGGCTGAAATTAAGATGAAATTATCTTTTTGGGGGTATATTTTGTGTATGGCGATGTGAAATTGATAGACAACTAAGTAAAGGTACAGTTAAACGATGGTATAAAATGAAAATAACAGCAATTAGAGCAGACCTACTGCAGGGCAGATGCCTTGAAGTTCTCATTTCCCTACTTATGGGTAAAGACTCGGATATTCAACCTGATAGCATCATCTTATTGAGTCCCTTTACATTTTTAAAACCCAAACCATGAAATATGTCAAACAAAGACCATTCTAGTCCATGATCACGTGACCCACACCTGTGTCTCTCCATGGACTAGCAAGTCTGTTGACACGTAATGAAGAAGAAGGCGAAGACGAAGAAGATGAATAAGAAGGAGAAGAAGAAGAAGAAGACGATGAAGAATAATAATGATAAGAAGAAGACGAAGACGAAGACGAAGAAGAAGAGGAGGAAGAAGAAGAAGAAGAAGAAGTAGGAGGAGGAGGAGGAGAAGAAGAAAAGTAAAAGAAAGAGAGCACAACAAGAGTACAAGGATAGATTACAATATATTAAAACAGAAAGTTATATCGCAAAGACTAATTAGAAATGGTATTTGAAATGGTTAATAGCATGGCAGTTTTCACGCTAATAAATCCCAAGGAGAGCAAATAAGAATATAACAACAACAACAACCTTTCGAATGTGTATACTTATACGACTTGTGTAGGACTCGCAAGATAAATAAATCGGCACTGATTGTTGGTTTGGCTGCAATGAATACCTTTAAATAAAATAAAATAATGGGGAAAGTGAGAATGGCCGAAAGGGTATGAAGAGATTATTTGTTCAAATTATCGAAGAAGAAAAAAAAAACCCTCATTGCAAAAAACATATCATCTGATCATCTTTGTGAAATCGAACAATAATATTGGATAATGTTTCAAGGAAGCTCTGTGTTTGACTATTTCCTCCAGTCGTATTTTCGGGCAATAGCGCGTGTGCTATCATTAAAAAGAAAATGGAGAGGGAAGGAGAATATAGGAAAAGGGACAACGACATAAAAAAGGTAAGAGGTAAAATGAGAAGATGTTTGGGGATTGTGACATCGTAATTTCATCAGTAATCGGATTCAAATAGAATGAATCCAAATGTTTGGAGAGTGTGGCTTTACACTGGTGGTTTTACCAGTGCAATGCGATCTGCAATAATATTGTGACATCGCAATTTTGCCATTGTATTGTCGCTCTTCGCAGATCGAGTAACCTCGTAGGAATTATTTTGAAATGAAATGAATCGTCATAGAGAGAAAGCCAGAGAAGTCGAAAAGATGAAGAGAATAGTTATAGGAGGAAATAACGTCCAAGACAGAAGTGAGGGGAAAAAGTGAATTCTCAATTGTGTCAATTGTATATACCTTCGTTGATTAAGCAAAACGCGGATCATATTATTCCCCATTTCGATTCCGATAAATTTGATTTTGCTCTTGACGGTAATGCAATACCGGTAATGGGTTTGGGAAAAGAAAATAATTGGAATTGAAGCTGTTTTTATTCAGTGGTGCGGCTTGCTTGTTTCCGTTTGTGTAAGCTTCGAGTGCTCTTGAATTGGAACTCTTTTGTCAATATTGTCAGAATTAAACCAAAAAGCTTCTCTAGAGATTGGACAAAAAGAAATGATATTAGTTCAACATTTTTCTCCCAGCTTGCCCCGGGGAAATGCTTTGTAGTAGGAAACCTATTCTACAACCAATTCGACGAGACATATCATAGACAACAATATATTTGTCTTTTATTATTGTCAAGATAAGAAATGGTTCAATTAAGCCTTTCGATTAAGTATAATGTGCAGTTTTCATCAATAAAAGAAAATAAAGAAATACTAGTTTATGTCAAGATGATTCTTTTCTCTTTCAATATTAACTCTTCCTCTCTGAGGATTGAAGACATTTAGTGATCACTATTTACACAATGATTTATCCATATAGTTTTACAGATTAATATTAATGGTCTGCAAACGCACCATGTGTATATTATATATATATATATATATATATATATATGAAACATTTTGTGTTTCTTTCTTGTTATTTAGCAGAAAATTAGAGTACATTACAATATCACAATTTCTATAACTTGTATTTGATTTTCCAAAACTTGAACAAAAATGACAATATGAGTTCGAAAAATATACTGCTGTTTCAGAAATTTCCTATGGATTCTTATTCTAAAGGCTTTACCCGCCTGACATGAATTAACAAACTACATAACAAGTTATGTAACATTAAGACAAATTTCATATGCATAACATCGTGTTTTTTTTTGTCGTTGATAAAGTAAACCGTAATTATGCATTGTTTTCTTTTAATTATTAAAGGGAAAGTCTTCGTCCTGATATTAAGTTGATTTTAATAGAAGCAGAGAAAATTGAGACACAGGTCATCGAAAGTTTTAGTAAAAACCAATTAAAAATAAGAGAGTTATGAATTTTTGAAGGTCTAATTGGCAACTCTGTGAGGTATCCTGCGAGGTCCCAGTTGTACTGAACAAATCGAAAAGAACTTTCTATTTTCGTTTAAGAAAAAGTTCAATCTTGCATTTACCCTTTACATAATTATTGCAAATATGTATATTTTGTATACAACTCGTGTATGAAATAAATATTGCATCATTAATAAATAAGAAAATGAAAGGTTATGATATTTGCTGTGCTGAGCAATTGGAGAGAAGCTTACAAGATACGTCACAGTGTTGCCAAGATGTGTTTAACTAATGAAATCTTCGACTAATCACAACTTCCCTATTTTTAATCGGATATTACTTAAATATTCACCTATTTGTTACTCTCATATTTATGCTTATATTAAAAACTAAATTAATATCAAGGTGGAATTCCCCTTTAATGATATCAAACCCTTCCGGATAATATATTTTGCGAACAATTCATACAAAATCATATGAATAAAACATTGTTGTCACCATGGACGATATCCGCGAAATTATAGTAGATATTAACAATGTAAAGACTGAAGACTAAATTGTTATGATTGCAATGTAATCCAAACCTTGAAAGAAAAACATTATATTTGTTTACATAATTATGAAAACATATGATATTGATTATGCTTACAAAATTAATGGAAACAATGTTTGTCAGTTATTTAACAAAAGTGTAAGTGAAAATGATATCACTGCCCTAAGTATGCAAATGAAGTACATAATCATATATATTGAAAAAATCACTATATTTGGGTATTGTAGGACTTGCTGATGAAGATTCATAAGAATATTACTAATTTCGAAGATGCTTTCGATAGATAGTTTTTGAAATATCGTTTATTCATCTCATCTACAAATAGAGGATCAACGACATCAGCACCATCATTATCACCACCACCATCATCATCGTCGTCGTCATCATCATACTCACCTAAACATCATCGTCATCACCTCATCATCCACGCCATCTTAGTTATTTTCAACAACTTTTACCGTCTCCCTGTTCTACTCATTAAATCACATTCATGTTCCGATATACTTCATGTTTTTGGCTTTCTCTCCTCTTCTTTTTCTCTGTCGGGTTTTGAATTACATCCCTCATTTTTATTCTAAATTATTATTTTTTTTTTCTTTCCCACTTTTCATCTTGTTATCGTGAAAATACATACACGCCTGCATCACGTTCTAGTTAGTGAAATTTTCATTTGATTCTTTCTCTCTGTATCTGTCTGTTTCCATGTCTTTCTACCTCTCTGTCTCCGTGTCTATGTCTCTCTCTCTCTCTCTCTCTCTCTCTTTCCCCCCCTCTCTCTCTCTCCCTCTCTCTTTCTCCACTGCACTCTAAAGCGAGGGGTACATGTTGAAAAGCGCCATACTTTCCCTATCACGTTCACCTTTGAAGTTTCATTTAAATCGGCGGAGATTGGAGCGGCTTTATCCTGCGAGGTCCACCTTCTCAACACATGCTCGCGTGCTGTTGAATAAAACCTCGCATCTTGCTTGCTTTCGAGTCTGAAAACATCTTAGGCAATAAATGAAAAACGAATGGACGGAAGTACTGAAGTAGCATGTGAGAGTATGAAATCTTGATTACATCGCATTTGAAGATTCGAGACAGATGGTTCTGAAGCGTTTTCTTGAATTGTGGATCTTGTTTTTACCCTCGTGATCAAAGGGACATTTTCTTTTTATTAGGAAATGTATTTAACATTTACATTTTCTGCTGTTCTCCCTCTCTCTCCATCGCCTTATCAACTTCCTCTCTCTTTCTGTCTTTCTCCATCTATCCTCTAACTCCTCCCCGCCCATCTCCCTCTTTCTTCTTTTAACTCTCCCTTGCTCTCTCAGCCATCACCCTTTCTCTGCATGTTGCTTATACTCTCTGTTTATCTTGTTTTAGCTCTCTCTCTCTCTCTCCCTCTCTCTCTGACGGAGTAACTATACAATTTTATCAAAATAAGATCACATTAAATCAACCTTAATTAACTTATCGTCACAAAACTTTAATTTCAGTTGCAGACACTCTTTAAGCCATGACCTTCAAAATGCATACCATCAATAGGTTGACAAAATTGCATTGTGCCAAAAATATGTTTGTTACTTCTGCTGGCAATATGGTTGGTGGAAAGGCGATTTCAAATCACGGACGAAGTCGCACAAATAACCCTCTCAAGATATCACGGTAGGTCTTATTATTGATCTGCCTGTTTCCATGATAAACTATTTCCCGACAAATTAGAAACAGAATGTTCCGATCTGTTACGGCCGCCCTTAAAAGATCAGGATTCAATTTGCGAGGAGGGAGATGAGAAGAGGAATTGAGATGATTTCAAGACAAAACGATATCACGCACTTCAAAGTGTGAATTTCCTCGTTAGTAGGCTGGAGTAATGCGATCTGTAGGCGGTCGGATGGTGCCCTTTAATGCAAACAACATGAATAGCTTAGCATCCAGAGCTTTTCAGGAAATCGCATAAGTGCCCGCAAAATCTTTACCGAAATTGTTCGGTTTTGGCATAAAACCCCTATCGGTATATATTAAAAGAAGGTGCGTATTTTGTTAGGGATTTGCACCAATAATGAGATGGGACCCCATTATAGCCCCACTCTACTCCAGGCCCCGTCAAGGAGGAGGAAAGTGAGAGGAAAGAATTGAGGGTGGATTGGGACTCTCAAAAGGAGCCGCGAGTTGTTAATTCCTCGGCCGCAAATCCGACATGCGCTATGAAATTCTCATTCAATCAAATCGAGATCAATTCTGGTTATTTTTCTTCCCTTCAAACGAAGGACCCAAGGTGAACGAAACACACACGTGCGGTCATGTAAACCAGGCGCACCAAACTGAAGGCGTGCGGATGGGTTAGGGGCTGCACCCTGCCCCCTAAACGGAATATGAAAGTACCCTTATTGGGGCAATCGTCATCTCATATCCGGATAGAGAGTGAACTATCTCCAATTTCTATACTTTATCTAGC
>BEXV01000006.1:512994-523087 GCA_003118195.1 Hemicentrotus pulcherrimus | reverse complement strand
CCCCCCCCCCACAAAAAAAGGTAAAAATCACATGATTTCACATGATTTTTTTCTCAAGGGGGGGGGGGCGGGCCCCAACTGGGCGTGTGCTACACTTAAATCATCACAACAACAAAACAAAAGTACACACAGGTTTTGCGCGTCATTATGTGAAGGAGCCATTAGCTGAGGAATATATAGCATTTACTTTTGTTTTTGTTCTTTTGTATAACTATTTTATTCGAAATGTTGACAATTACATAGACCCTTTCCCCTCCGTACCCCATTCCAAGCGGGAAGCGTTCGGCAGCCCACACACGGTCCTGTACAGTCTGTGGAAGGCGCAACGGGGCTAAATTTCCTAACGCTGCGGCCATGGTCCCGTCAAAGTCATCGCCAAAAAGAAAGGAATATGTTTTGATTTAAAGGAGATCTGGTAAATTTGTTGATTTACAGAGATTCCGCGCCTGTCGTTTATCCCAGGGATGAAATATGAACGTCCCTCCGTGGGTTTCCCCGTACACTTGAATCATGCAGCCCAGTAATTAGGTGACGTCACGAAATGATCGACCAATCAGCATGGTCATAGCTCAACGATTATTGCGTGGACTTTCACTCCGTTTGTTAATTCCATGTTGGACCTGTTAATATTGTAAGAGATAGAGAGAAAGATAGAATAGAAAAGGGAGAAAGAGATTGAGAGAGACAGAAATCAAAAGGGGGTTGGGGAGTTGTTGTGGAATGGGATCTACCTGAATATTGCACATTGCAACTGTATGTTTGTCTTCTTCTTTAAGCAGAAATTGTGAATATATAGTGTTCGTTTGTTTGTTCAACACGATCGGAACTACTTTAATAAAATCAACCTATATCAATTTTAGTGGCCGCGTACGCCACCTTTAGAAATGAACAGACATTTCACAATATGATGTTATGCAAACATGTTTTCTGTATTATGCAGTATTTGACAGGGAATCGAAATTGCCGTCCATTGGAATTCCCAGAAGTCTTTGCGATCCGTGTGTCAGTGTTGGTATGTTTGTGCTTTTGTAAGTGTTTGCTGATTTTAATGACTGCATAGAAAGTATGTTTTCCACCAGGAGATGCTACCTGGCAAGGCCATGTAATACACAGCGACATGGAACACGACTGATCTGATATAGAAAATATCACTTATTCCAAAAATAATTTTAAAAATATTAACAAAAACATATCAAAGAAAATTACAATTGTTAGTTGTACGAAACATAACAAGAGATGGTTGAAGTCTGGAAATGCTAGATAAAGAAAGATAAATAGAGACAGATAGATAGTAGATAGATAAATAGGAAGAGAGAGAGAGGGAGAGAGAGAGAGGGAGAGAGAGAGACATACATGCACAGAGAGAAAGAGTTAAAAGATAAGCAGACATTAAAATAAATACATCAGGTATATACGAATATAAATATTATACCAAAATTTAAAATATATATGAAGTTATAGCCTGAACAAAGAAAGAAGATTGTTTTCGTCGATATTCATATTACTGTCTAATGCATCCCTTGTTTAGGATAAAAACCTGCTGAAGCTATATAAAGTCACTACTGCGCATGCTCAGGGATCCATCTGGCACACACACACAAACACACACACACACATGCGAACTTCCACCACGCACGTCACACAACCTCACTGATATCTTTCAAACTCTGGAGCATGCGGATAAACTTGACACGGTGTGTAATATTTATTCGTGAGGCATAATGGGCTATTTGTGAATATCTTGACGAAAAATTTGTCGATGTTGTTAAGCTGCTTGTTTTTTGCTCCGGGGGAGGTATAATAGCCACTACTTATTGATGTCCGTTGGCAGTTGTTCCAATCACTGGTTTTCTCCGTCTGTCCGAAGTTTGTGGCATCCGAGAATGACTTGTTCGTCTTCAGAGATGATATTTTAGGAGTGAATTTTTCGATTCTTCCACACTTTTAGTTGATCGAGCTTTATTCAGTCACCTGTTATATACTGAAAACAGTCATCTCCAGTGTTGTATATTTGTGTGACAATCGTGAATATTTTCTACTCTTTTGGAGATTTTTAAGTATCGTCACTTATTGTGACAGTTGCTAAAAGGAGGATTTTGGGAGCAACCTTGTGTAGCGTAGGACACATCTTTTTGTCTCTTCTATTTTCAAAGATGGATAAACTCTCCGAATCGATGATTTCTCTGCACAATCTAGTAGAGGCCGCCCGACCATCTTCGTTAGTATTTGGTTCCCCTCAGCTCGCTGCATTACACAGCATGACGGAAAAGGCACCGACACTTAGCTACCCCCATCCGGCCTTCGTCCCCGTATCCATGCAGAACGGTACCTTCAAACCAATGGCCATCCCCGCCAGCTTAGCAGGATCGTACTCGGCAGCACCGGCCGCCACCCCGCACGGCATTAATGACATTTTAGCCCGACCAGACGGGCAACAGGCTGCTGCTGTAGCGACGGCGGCACTCGCTAACCACGGACTTCTCAACAGATTCGCCGGCTACGCTGGCCCGGCGGGGCTGTACTTCCATCGTATGGGGAAGCCACTCGCTGATTTTGGATCGGCAGGTCAGGCGGCAGCAGCAGCGGCGGCGGCTCTCTACTGGCCTGCAAATCTACTTCATTCACCCGTCTGGAGAGACAGTCATTTGACATGCCCGCCAGGTAAGAACATCATTCTTGATTCTCAGGGGGGAAAAAATTCTTATGCAAAATTTAAACGTTCATATTCTTCAAACTTTTGAAGTAGCGAATGACAGCTCGTTTCGTTTGTACATAGTTACTCATTTATGGATACAAGTATTGTCCTCCATAAATGAAGGCCTACAGATAGACCAAGAAACTAATCAGGCTCCGTTTAGACATTTAAAAAGACCCTTCCCCAAAACACTTGCTTATAAATACCCCGTTTTAAAACCTGCATCAACCAATAGCCATAGTTACTAGATCTCGTAAAAACAGGAAGGGTATCACTATACGTAAGATAAGTTCGCTTGCTTAAATGTGTAAACCTGTAAGATTGTTCTCTATATTGGTGAGAATTCAAGACGATTTTTCAAATTGAAATTTTGATTGTAAAAAAAAAAAAATACTTTGAAGCAGTTCGAGTTCGACGAGTAAAGGATGTTGACAAGTATGGGAAAATATTTCCTTTACTCCAACTGTTCCGGGATGTGTCGCCTCGAATATAATGCATGAAAAACATATATTTCAGCACGATCGATTGTTGAAATTTGCTTTCTTGAAAATTTAGACGATCGTATTCCTTAGACATGGCTAAGATTAAAATTTAACAAAGAAATTTCTCTCAAATCATTTGCAGTAATTGAATACGGTGTAAAATCACACCGCAATTAAAACAAAATCTTTTTTCTGTACATTCTTTGGGGTTGGGGACATAACATCAATACTAGAATTGTGACGTTTCAGGGCAAAAGCGAAATAAAATATATATATAGTAAATGATATAAAAGTTAATTAAAGCAGAATAAAGAAACGAGCACTGATGATAAATCCTTAGGTTATTCTAAAAAAATACATGGCATTTTGACATTTTTTAAATGAAAATTAATCAAACAAAATTGATGTAAAATATAAGTATTAATTATCTGTTCCCTCAAACAAAACCAAGTTTTAACGTTTCCAGTCAAGAGCGATCATTTTGTTGATGGGGAGGAAGTACTGTTGTATTGATGATATGAATTCGAGATGAAATGAATTGGAGACTATACAAAGTCTGAATCTCATTTAAACTGCTTTGTACTATTGATATGGGACCAAATAGTCCAATCCTCTTTGGTAACATATTAGCAGTACCGATACAATTTCTGTGTGAATTTAGACCGTAGGGCAAGGAGCATAATCAACTAAATTTCCTTCTATTTTCCCATCTTTTTCTTCATCTTTGAATAATTAGAGACAATTAATTTATCCTTCATGTAAATATCTTAGATATGCATAAGACAGAGTATATTTTGATGCGGGTCAAAATATTACAAACCTTTTAGAAATATGTATACAAACAATTACGTATCGCATTTTAGTGACACGTGTTAAAAAGAAAGTGAATTATTGCTTGTTGATCATTACCACTCATACTATATTGATCTATCGTTTCGTTTCCGTTTACTTCTGTGCTATCTTGTTCATTGAGTCTTTCTTATATTCTTTTACTGCCGCATTGACATTTAGAAATGTATTACCTTTAATTTGTTTTTGTTACAAAACATCAAACAATAATAATATATTACATATACATTTCATTTCATTTCATTTATATTGTTAACAAAAGAGGTGAGTTTTTAGATATATTTTGAAGGTTTTGACAGATTGTTGGTTACGAAGAGATCCAACTTATGTTATTTCATCAAGGACATCATTTTGCTGATATCAAACTTATAGTCAGAATCGTCCCCCCTCGCTCAGAGAATCCATAAAGATTCCAAGACATGCTGATGTGATGTTGTTTGAGGATTGCCTTACCTGGCTGCTAAGTAAGCATGTATATGCTTGTAAGTAAGCAACCAGGGGCCCGATAGCTTTAAGTCTTCTCCAAGGAACTTGGTAATGAGGATTAAAGCGTTACCAAAGAGCACGAGAACATTTACTTGGTTTCGAATGCGGGACCTCCCGGTTACGAGATCACTGCTCTACTACTGAGCCATCCTGCCTTCTTTCTGAACCAGTCTTATAATGGGGAGGTTATAGCCAACCGCACACTTTACGATCTTCCTGCATGCGATCCGAAGAAATGGCAATCATATTAGATACGGAAATCCAAATACTAAACAGAGAATCCGATATTTATATAAACATGAGTAATTTTTCATCTTTTTCTTAGTAAAAAAAAAATCCTTTAAGGCTCTTTCATCATGACAAGATGAGGAAAAAAAGGGGAGAGGCTGCTCGCGCCGGAATTGCATTTAGGTTTTAAAAAAGTGTTGACGATGACTTTATTGGAGAAAATGCCAGTTGCATTATAAACATAGGTTTAAAGCCGAAAATAAATATCCAATATTGTTCTGTAAGATTTATTTATTATTAACTTTCATCTACATTTCTACAAACGACACTAGAAATATAATAGAACATGAAGTTTTGCGATGGTGCATGGAACAAGAAAAAAAAAAAACAGAAAAAGAATTTACTTTAAAAAATTGCACTCAAGAGGATACGTTCCATTCATTCAGTCATTGACTTTGATCTGATATGATTGCATCATTTCTTTGCATGATATTGATCAATTATTCGACGGATCAATTCATTTGTATGTCCTATCTCACCGCTATAAAATTTCCGATCTTATCACGGGCTAAAATATATGTTAACATTTACACACCATAATTTTAGAAATGGTATGCCGAACGATGGTGGTGGCAAATAAATGTTGCAACATGATAACCCTTAGTTGGAAGCATGACATCCACTCTGCTCAGACATAGCTCTACTTTTGAGTAAAGGTCTTTTGCTTGTTAATAATAATAATAATAGCTAGTTCTTATATAGCGCTTTTTCAAGACCGAAGGCCCTCTCAAAGCGCTTTACAGATATATATATTATTATTACCCCGGTCATAGGATTCAGGCTTACCCGCACACGATGTATGCACATTCTCCACTCCCTGGGGAGCATTCCAGCCAGGCGTCTTTTTTTTTGTTGATCTTAATATATTTTGATAAATCTTTTCCTCGCTAAAAAATCTGTAAATTTAAAAAAAAATAATTGCAGAGAAGATGGAATGTATACAGATTAATTTTTCGGGGAAAGGGTGGGGGTATTTTTTTTATAAAATTGACCAAGTTCCTTCATTATTGAATTTGAACAGAGTTGTTGGAAGACGCCATTTTGATTAGAATGAAAATGCCCAACTGCTTGTGCCTGTTGCCCCTTCCTCACCAATCACCCTCTTTCGTACGTAAAATGACATTCTTTAAATAAATTACCGTCCCGACTGCGTGTAATCTAAATGCAAACTACCGGTTTAAAAAAAAATCATTGTCAAATTAAAGTAACAAAGGTATAATCGTCCGACTTCTAGACGCTAGACAATGCAGGAAAATTAAACAACGTTGCCATCACTTTTATAGGATAATGTAGGAATTCACAAGTTATCTATGTTGGTATACACAAAAACCAATCCCATAAAACAAATGTTGAAGTGTTTTATAGCACCTTAAACGGACGCCTCTTAATGAAAAGAATAACAATGAAACCCTAAGTAATCTTGTTGTTTACCCAACTATTAAATATATTTACTTTATCTTAAAGCAGTTAGCATTGATCACTATACTGATTTTGCGATCGCAGCCTGCCGTTTAGCCACTTCCCGTTTCTTGAATGAACAAACAAACTAGAACTTTGACCGATTAACTATTTACACAAGGTAATTTTGGGTTGCACTTATCTTATTTTATTACCCTTAAGACGGGGAAAACAACCATTAATTATAAGTCACGATATGTGATAATTAAGATCTGCATATCTCACATAATTATCGAGGCGGTGTCGAGGTGATTACAAAAAAGGTGTTGATAGTTTTAAAACGATTCTATCCAAAGTCGAACATTAATCGCCTGAAGGAAGCGAAACTTCCAAATTGTTTTCCAAGTTTTAGATTTCATTTTCTCAAGTGAACCCGAATGTAGAGAAATCAAGAGAGGATCAAAGAAGGTAATATCCTCGTTAAAACTGTGTTTTGATAGTTTCATGGAAAGAATAGTCTAAAGGTAGATTATCTTCATGTTTGTGGAACGTTTTATGGATGAAAATACTTTATTTGATACATTAAGATGAAACACACAGTCTGCTAAACTATACAGTATTTGAACTTATAAATTGATTAGAAATCAAGGCTTTGAGTTCGATCTTTCTCCCTCTCATGATATGCTACATGCAATCATAATGTATGCTACTGTTTATTAGGTGGGCACAATAATACTAACATTTCAAAAATATAAAAATTCAATTGAATAACGTTTGCATATATATATATATATATATATGGTTTTGTGTGTGCGTTTGTGTTGTGTATGTCTTGTACGAGGGTGTGCGTGTGCGAAGTTGTGTCTACGTGTATAATGTTAATTTTTGTTATCATTTTACGAGTTTCACCTCGACTTAATGCTGTTCATACTTGATTGTTAAATAAGAAAACAGAGAGTTCTAAACATAGGGTAAATTTTATTTTGATAATATTTTTTCTTCATCAAGACATCATTTCACTATCAATATCTGAAAAATGGGTTGAAAAACCTGGCAGGAGTATCCACTGCTTCTCATTAAGAGATTGATGTTTATTTGAATGAAAGTGTTTAGGTTATCTCAAGACTCATGTTTTAAGATAGATTTAAACCATCATTATTTAGCAGGCGCCCAAAGGCGGAAGTAGAGATGGCGCATTCCTTTGTGGCGTCCGTGGCGCCTTATTCTTTTATCACGTCACGTGACCAGTCCGTATTAGCCAATAGCATGGCTCGTCATTGCGATAAGCTTTTACAATTCTAGATTTTATCGACATTAAGTGGTCAACCTTAGATCAGTCTCGTCATCGTTAAGTTATTTAGATAGTCATTACATTCAAACTTAATTGCGACTACGAAAACATTTATGTGGCACGAAATACACAAAAAATATACAACTTCAAGTATATGGACCCTACTTATTATTACCGGCTACCGCTGAAATATAGTGTTTTTCACACTTTAACTTCTTCAAAATTATGCTTCATGCAATTCACATATCAGTGATACACATCCATTACACGCATCTATGTACATTTTCTGCTCCGAACAGACATGTATAAACATCTATCATAAAATGTAATAATTGTACAAACACTACAATCAGTATATGTTATTTACCTAAAGAAAACATTATATAGTTTTGTAGCAATTCTTGGAATTCTTGGAAGGTCAGATGAGAATGAATTCAATACCGTTCATTCATTTTCATAATTATGAGAGGTAGGATCTACTGAGATTTTCACTTTGTGTTAAGTGCCCCTTCATCCTTCTCTCTAGGTAAAACTATTTCACAGACAAATTTTGGGTAAATGTACATCACTTTATATGATAATGTTACCATTATTGTTGGGGCATCAAACAGATTTTCCAGTACAAGAGAAAATATATAAATTCAAAGTGTTATCGTCTTTGATTAAATATCTTTGTGTGTCGGTATTTTGAACATTTATACAACAAACAAAATAACTCATAATCGCACCATCACAATTTGTTGAGGATTTTATTTGTTTGAGGGGACACATGAGATAAATCACATACACATGGCAAAGAAAGATTAGATTGCATTCTACATAATCTTTTCCTATGTATTCTCTATCTTGTAAACGTTTAATATTATACTGCTTCTATTTTCTATTAGTTAGTTAACTTTACAATCCTCAATTTCAGCATTCACATTTTTTTACCAAGCGACTGCATCGCGCTTCAGTACGAACAGCGTGCAGGGAGACAAGTGCCCAACCGACAGTAGTCCGTGGTTGGCGTTGAGAGGTCCGTACAATATTTGTGTGTGCCTGTGAGTGTGTGTGTGTATACTTGTCCTTTTTCTTTGATTAATCGCGACGTATTTAATTTGTAAGCTTGTTAGGTATTTGGAGTATCGATGACATGTGTGCTTAATCAGCACTTTTCCGCTGAAATAAAGACCTCGTCTCCTAATTGGACGAGAACAAAGAACGTGTATGATTCCAATTAAGATGCGCTTCGTACATTTGTTTTATGCTGATTAAAAGCAATTGCCTCGTAAGTAAGGAGGGATGGATATTCATGATAGTGGAAAAAAGGCCAATGTATGAATTAAAGTATTTAAAACAAACATAGTCATACGTTGAAAAGGACAATAAAACGTATTCCACTCTTTTATTTACTCGCACAGAGTTATAGTCTCACATAATTTGAAACGACATAGAGTTGTAACATTCTTATTCCTAAAGGAAAAGAATGTTACAACTCTTTAAACTTAGCTGTGATTCGTAAATTAACGGTTTCACGAAAATGTCTGTGTGTCACAGGTCAATGTCTGATATCCGACTACTAAACAGGTGGTTTTACACCTTTATGTTTATAATCTAATACGACACTTCTCTTTTTCTCAAAATTAATGACGCAAAGAAGCGTTTGTAAAGGTGTGATTCTTCAGATAAAACCTTCCGAAGAGAGAGAGATAGCGAGAGAGAAAAAAAAAAGATCGGTAAACTAAGACGCGAGAGAAAATAGGCAAGGAAGAAAAGAGAAGAAAAAAAACCTTAACTAAATGAATTGTCGACTTGGTAAAATACTCATCGATTTTGTTAAATTATGTCCTGCAGCTACGGCTGGCGTTGTATTTAATGGAATCGCGGAGCGTGAAAATAGTCTTTCATTGTTCGCAGCTCTGTTTGCTCCCTTGAGGATACCTTAGCGGGTTTTCTGCGGTGACAGTGATAGAGAGAGGCAAGCAGCTCTCTCGTTAGCCCGCTTTAGCAGTAAGATGGGATGCAATTCTCACCAGCGATCGCCCCTGACTGATGATGCTTATACTCTTTAAACGTCTGTTTATCACTGTTTCCTTCGCCAATCTTCAATTTGCTTTTTTTCTTCTTCCATACAATTAAACTTTTGAAAAGCAATGCAAATTGAAAAAAGAAAAGAAAATATTTTACTCGAAGAGACTTTATAATAATTTTTAGTTAAGGTTTGTAGTTCACATCTTTAGAGATAAAGTATTGGAATTCTAAAACGATTTATCACTTCGACCTCAAATATCCACTGGAAAGTGGCATCATATTCATATTTTGATTTTGCAAAAGGGAGTACGATTTCCAATTACAAACATAAGCATTATAAGTATTCAAAGAACAAAATTTAAGACAAAACGGTATAGTATACACAGCACAATAAAGGAGATACTGCAGTAAATCCCGAGAGCTCATAGATACCTAAATAGATACAAATACATTTGTTAAGTACATAATTATTAATATTAATGTCAGTAGATTAAGGATATAATACTGGATACACTATTATGTTGTTAATTAAATTACATTGAATAGCTAAAGTGTGTCTACCAACTCAAATGAGCTTCTATGGTATTTGTT
>BEXV01000006.1:488941-507829 GCA_003118195.1 Hemicentrotus pulcherrimus | reverse complement strand
AAAAAAAAACACACACACACACACACACACAACAAAAACACTCAATATTTTCATTTTTACAAATGGGCGAGGCAAGCAAAATAAATTTAAACCTTGCTGTAGTGACTGCGATTATTCGCTACAGTGTATCTAACAATATCACTTTAATATGATTTAGTAATAATATGGTACGATATAGAAATTTCAAAGAGACCACTATCTAAAAATTAAGGTGACCGTTTCCCATGCGGGTAATTTGAAAAAGAACAAAATCAGGGGGATGCAGCAGCCCCTTGCCCCGTGCCTGATACGCCTGTGTAAATCAACTTACCAACTGATACTTCCCGAAAACGGAGGAAGAGGGCAATCGTCCTACTTAAATGTTTATACATCAAATAAGCTATTGATTCTTGCTGCATCCTTCCACTACCCGAGTTCGTCTCTCATTTATTCAGCAAACATTTCCTAGCTATGCTTGTTCACTTGAGACATTGCTTTGTTAAAACAATAAGGTTAGATGCGTTTGCGGGCTTATGATCTTAGATTGCTTTCTTTTATTAATTCCTATCTATCCTGGAATCTTTAACCAGCTCGGAGGGTGAATGCAACTTTTCTCCACAGAACTCTATTCTCTGCCACTCAAGTAAGCACACTATTGGATTGTCACTCCACTCCACGTCTTAATATGCTCCTTAATGTGAATTTAAAATTTGATATCCCCCTGAATTTCAAATGATGTTCTCTTGTCTGATTTGTTCATTGTCCCAAAGACATAGCGCTGATCTACTAGCATAAGAAGCCATTAATTTATATTGTGATAAATACTTTAAATATCTTTTAAGCAATTACGGATCAATTGCTAAGTCTTTGGGCAACAATTTAAATGCTATATGATTATTATTCCTCATCAATGTACAAACTTTCCTCTGTCTGACACTTGTATAACTTCTCAGAAAAATTAATTAACCGCCTGTTATTTTGTAGTAACGTTTATATATGACTATGAGGTGGTTTGTTTTTTAATGATTACGTAAGTGTAATATGCTTTACATTTCTAAGTCTTATACCACATAGCCTAATGAATATTTGCAGGCGCTTTGTTGCGGGTAGTTGCTATTCATTTACAGATTATACAAGATACCGCCACGGTTAACCGCTTCTTATCTGATCAAGCCTTTACCGCGTCAGCAGGAGGAAATGCTGATGCGATCTTATCAAAAGGACCCCCAGTTCCGGTAAGCTTTTTGTAATAGAAAAGTGGCAAAATCCCTTCAACATTCCACGAATTACATTTTAATTAACAACAAGATAACAATAAACTCATTATAAGCTACATCAGCAAAAAAGTTATCCCGACAAATTAGGAAATCTATCAAGACAGAAATACTTTACTTTAGGTGTTCTTTAAGGAAAATATGTTTACGAGAGGTAATATTCTAAAAGGGAAATAAAGTATGGTATTTCTGTCATCTCTCTCATGAGGGCATATGGCCTTTGACCCTCTGATGTAATTTCAATGTAATTATGTCAAAGAACCAGTTTATCCACATCTTTAGGCACGTTACTCTTTCAAAATATTACTTATTAATCATTTTTCCTGTCAATGGAAATACGGGATCAAACAGGAGCAAAAATATCACACAAATCGATTCCGGTACATTGCAAAGAATAGCTTGAAAACAGTTTCACCAGGAGCGTTTTTATGGAGAAACATTTACTCATAATTATTATCAGTGTACTGAAGCATCTTATTCAAATGAATAATTTCTAATCACTATGAAAATGACTGACAAAGAAAGCGGACAAAATATACAGATCCTCATTTAGACAAAGGAACATCCCTTCACTCCTATTATGTAAAAGTGTCTAGGACAGGTGTCACATGCATATTCACCCTTTTTCATGATAACAGTGAAGGGATGTTTTTTTTTTTGTCTATCTGAGAAACTGTATATTTTGTCCGCTTTCTTTGTCCGCCATGTTCATAGTGAATGTAGCGAATAGTAGGAGGGGGCGATCGCCCCGATCAATACGGCGAGCAAGATGTTTTGGACCGTTTATTATTCTGTCAGAACATTTGTCTCGCTTTCAGCGAATAAGAGTCTAACTTTCATATCCATTTATCGGAACATTTGCTTGGGATGCGCCCCTCCCTCCCTCACCTCCCCATTAACAAAAAAAGCTGTCTGCACCAAATACTTAACATGCTTATTCAGTGATGTCTATCATAAGCGAAGAATTATAATTCTCGAATAAAAGAAATCTAATGTGTCAATGACAATGTATTTTTTTTTTCTCACAAAAATATACTCCATTATTTCTTTATACTTCATTTGGTAGCGAACTCAATACATTCAGTCATTAATCTTATGAAAAGATTATTGTTTGAATTATGCAGGGTCTTCAACATGTTTACGAGGAATTGTAATGAAGCTTTCTGTATAAACAGACCTTTATAGGGTTCACGCATTTGGACCGACTTTTCATCCCCCCAATTTTGTTTTCACGAATCATAACAAATATTCATTCATCAGAATCCCTGCTTGAATCATTAGGAATGGGGGCAGCAACTTCAGAGACATTAGGGGAATTTTCTCTCAAATCATTCCTTACGATATACCGTTTTAGAGGTTAGCAATTTTTAGGATATTGAGGCAATATTGGTAACCTACATACACATTAAGCATGGCCCACCCAACTTGTGAAGGATTTTGAGGTAAATACCATTTGGTGCTTGGGGGTGTTACAGGAGTGAGGTCTTGCCAGGTTCACCCCGCTAGAGGGGGTCATTATGAATATTAAACTGTTATTATTTGTTTTGGAACGGTATTGCCAGGTAGTCTACTTATCCAGACCTCGTTAAGATCATGGAGGAAACAATGTCATAATACAAACACTAAAGGCAAACTTACAGATTCGGCGCGCTTACGTGGTGCACTACAATACCCCACCCTATATACCAAAAGAGTAGTTTTTTTGTTAATTGGTCAGTAGACGTGCTTCGAGGAATATCATAATAATACATTATTCAAAGGTAAAGTAAGCAATTTTTACCTGAGCTATACCATGTACACAAACCATTCAAATCGGCGCCAATTCTTTCATCCACACCGCTTCACACATTTTCCTGAGTGTGTGAAATTCGATGTCGCTGTGCTATAAACATTATCATTATAGAAAACGGATGACTCGGATTTTAGATCGAGAATTCAAAAGATGTCGCATTTACTCTAGTTTCGAGAATATATTTGAACATCAAGGGTCTTAGCTAAATTGTCATATTGTTTCAAATTATTCGCTTTAATAACAGAATGATACAGGTCATCTTTTCCATGACAGTGCCTGCAGACATCATTATGTCTTGTCCGTGTATGGACGAGCGGTGAAAGGGAGTCCCCTTTTCAGCCTTTTCTCAGCATAATATAAATGGATAAGTTATGAGGATGGAATTTGGACTAAATGAATCTCAATCGCATCAAGGGAACTTGGTTCAGGGCTGGGTCATGCCATTGCCTATCATCAAAGAAAACTGATGGCAAAAACACACCTTCCAGCTACTGCGTAAGGAGTGTAATGGGACAAGAAAACGTGCCCGGTTAACCTGCGAGGTATTTTAGACACACTTCTATCCAAAAAGAATACCCTTCATCTGGGGTGATTAACACATCTTTCTTTACCCTCCCACTCTAAACTATTGATAACGGTTGTCAAAGATAGTAAAACGTTTTGTCAGTTGGAAACGGACTTGCTGTGCATCTGTATATCAGGTGTTACAGCGTTTACTGGAAGCGCCATATCACGTGCACAATTACTAAAATAAGAGACTACATTGTCACAATTTGGCTTGTAAACAGTTTCATCAAAAATTAATGTGTATTCAGAAAATAAATCAAACGGACTAATGGAGAAGGTAGGAACACTGAGAATTTAGAATAATATTATAAAAGATATAGAACTACCATCTTCACCTCATCTGGTTCATAATTAAGTCTTCTCGTAACAATAACTGACGTTGTTATATGGTATAACAATCGTAGTCATGCTGTATTTTTGAAAGTTTATAACAGCGAATCAAATAATTATCAATATTGAAACATATTTATCTTCTCGAAAGAAATAAAGAATTGGAAAGAACTACAAAAGACGTTGATAAGAGAGGAAAGTAAAAAACGGTCCCATTTCTCTTTCCTTTCCCTTTTCTTTCAAAACAAAAACCGAAATGAATTAAAAGCAGAAACAACAGTAACAACGACACCAGAATCAAAGCAAGTAAAGATTTGTATTGATTATCAGGAGATATAAGTTATAGAGTTGAGAATCCTATCGATAGTGTCTTTCTTGCACTTGGCTATCCCATTTGATGGGAGTCTGGATTCCCACTCATGGGCGGCGCCTTTTGAGTGTTATTTACCCCCATTCCTCAAACCCTCCATCAGTGTCATGTCAGCTTTTCAAAGACAGGTTTCTTTTTCTCGAAAATAACAACCGATCAAATTGCAATATAACTTAATTCTCATCAAGTGAGTTACAAACGAATTGGTCTTCGGACGAAGAATCACAGCCAGTGTTCGGGGGTGTTTGGGGGTAAGGAGCTGAGCCCTCGCCGACCGCTCCAGTAACTGGTAACATCATCAGGCGCTAAGATGTAGCTTATCCATTGATCAACCGAATTTCTTCTTCGTGTGTTACATTTCCGGGTTAATCTTCTTAATGAAACTTTACTTATGGATAGTAGCATTATAACATCAAAAATAAGATTGTGTAGATGTATTTCAACACAGTTGGTTGATGCACGACGTTGCACAGTCGTCTCACTGAATATTCGTATTGACCAATGGGCCGTTTTTAGAATGATCTGCTTAATTGTAATCGTTTTGAATTCACAAAGAGAATTGCACGTGTAATAAATTATTATCTCCTCCGCCAATCAAGAGTAAGATTCCGTGAGCTTTACATGCAACTTTGACCACTCTAACACCTTCAGCATCTTTGTCATCCACATCATCTACATCTTCATCAACATCATCTTTATCATCAACATTCTTATCTTTATTATCATCATTCTTATCAATATCATCATCAGCAGCATCAGTATCATCAGTATCATCATCATCATCATGACCATCATCATCATCATCACCACCATCATCATTAACATCTTTGATGTCTTTAGTATCATCACCATCATCATTTTAATTTCATCATCATCATCATCACCACCATCATCATTAACATCTTTGATGTCTTTAGTATCATCACCATCATCATTTTAATTACATCATCATCATCATCACAGCCCCAACTTTCAACACTTTATTATCAACATAATTATCACTGCTCTCGTTATCAAATATGGAGTGACATTTTCTTCATTCCTACTAACAATGTTAGCCCTACCCTTCACCTTATCATTATTATCCGTGTTTACAACTTCGGAACCAACCGGAAAGACGCCCAAAACGAAGAAATCTTCCTCATGCTGTATCACTTGAAAGGTTGATCCTTCAATTCAAACACGAAAGGCAGAGGCAACTGGTATCGTCAAATGCCAGACTCTTTACCTTTCAACTTTCGCCCCTGTCTGCCTGCGTTGCCTTTGATATGTAGCCGCCGTGATCCATCCTCATTTACAAGTCGATTTGTGTAGCATCTGCCGAGGAAGGACGGAGTGAGGCACGATGACAAGTGAAATTAGGAGGGGTGGGGGTGAACTTGGAGGTTTGTTACGTTCGAGTGCACAGCTCTTCCTCCTTGGCTTTCAATCATTTTAAGTACACCACTTGATTGTGATTAACCGAGACGGTTTCCAAGGTTACATTAAACCACATTATACTTTGCTTTTAAATGTTATATACCGGTAGGGTCATACGTTACAAATAATATTCTACAGTATTAACAAGAATATCATTTAGGTTTGTTATGTGTAATTTAAGGATTGGTATGCAACAAACATGTAAAGACAAACCAACGTTTCAGGTCCCCTAGGAAACAAGAGATGATTTATACGGAAAATATACTCCGTCTTGGCAGGTTAGTTTGGGGCCAGTTGTCCCACGCATGGCCTCTGGATGGCGATCCATCGGGGGAGTGTTACTGTGTTGATTGTGTCATCAAATCGATGAGTTGTTTTGCGATCTGTGTCACCTCCAATCAAGTGATCTCGTTCATCTCAATCTAATCAACACATCCAGGCCTTTGGGTGCTGAAGGGAGAAAGGTTGTGCAATGGAATAACCATCAAGGTGTTGCCCCCTGTTTAAATATAATGATGACAGTTGGACAAATGCATAAGAACTCAACCCTGTATTGGAAACGCTTGCTAAGGAGTGGGAAGGGAGCGGGAAAGAAGCAGAGTTGCGAGGAGTAAAGGGAAAATTCTTCAAATTCGCACCTTCAGCCCACCGAACCCTCTACGATCTTCCTGCTAACCGATTTTCGAGGAAATGGCAACATATTGGATATGGAAACATAAACGATCATCACCTTCCTTATTTAGGTTTTAAATAATCATAAGAATACTAACAATCGATATTTTAGTGCATTTAAGTCTTCTTGTTATAATAAAGACGAATAAAAGACAAAAATGAGAAAGTGTGTAAAAACACACACACACTGTCCCTTTCTTCTTTTATTACTCCTCACCCGCTCTCATTCCTATTTTCTACTCTCCGAAATGTTCAACAAAAAACCTTTCATCCATCTCTCTCTTGATATTTACTTACTATAATTAATCTACTTAATAAGTCTACGTCTCTTTACCTCTCTTTGTTTTTAAATCAACAGTTTTTTTGTTGTTGTATGTTCGTGTGCGCCATATTGCTGGAAGGAGTACCATGGTCTTCTGGACAAGTCACCGGAATATGGACTACACAGTACGGGGCTCGAATCCCTGCCACACCACGTTATTAAAGGAAAAATCACAATTCCCAAATTTTCTTGCAGTACTCTCTCTGTATTTACATCTCGTCTTTGTTTTCTCTTACTTCTTTCAGTGTCATCTTCGTCTCAGAGTTCCCATTGTTCGCGAGATACATCTACAGACAAGGACGGAAAGAAGAAGCACACACGCCCCACCTTCTCGGGCCAACAAATCTTTGCACTGGAGAAGACATTCGAACAGACCAAATACCTGGCCGGGCCGGAAAGAGCACGTCTGGCCTACGCGCTCGGCATGTCGGAAAGCCAAGTGAAGGTGCGTATTAATGATGAAAATAAAAATGATGCTGATGATGATGATCACTATGATGATGATAATAATACATTAAAAAAATAGTGCTCAACCTGATCGAATTATGGGCCGGCTGTTTCGCCGCTATCTCACGAATTGGGCCCCCTCCTCTGCCGCCGGCTGGATCCGCCCCTGGACTCTTCTGCAGGGGTATGGTTGTGGGTGTGGGCGTGCGTATGTATGTGTGTTGGTGTGTAGGCCTAATTGTTTTTTTTTGTTTAAAGACGTGTATCAATCGGATCTATTCTTTTCTACACCTGAGGACCGACCTTTAACGTTACCATACACAAGACATGATTCAGTGTCGAACTAGAGGTCATATTTACAGACGAAGACAGTTTAACATTTGAGCAACTAACAAGACACACACGCGCGTCTCTGAATGTTCTATGCAGCATCGCGATATACCACACAAAGGTGTTCGATACTTGTGGTGGTTTAAAGAGAAGGTTGAGTTCTGGGAAGAGGTAAAAAATAATTTGTGAGCGTTATCATTGTTATTATGCAAGGATGGAAGAACATCAGATTAAACATGTTCCTTGAAAGGCATGGCCCTTCAAATGCCTTCATATTCTAAATATGACATAAAATACGTAAAAATCGGGGGGGGGGAGGTTTTTTTCTCGCCATGTGCTTGTGTAGTCCCATGTACATCATTCTGTGTACAGTGCTTGTAACTTTGCCAAGATTTGGCCAAATTGCTTATCATTTTGATGATTCCAGAACCTTGCAATCCACACAAATATTTATATACTAGATGATCAATCTTTTCTGATAGATTCCACACCGTTTCTTTCACAATGCAATCCCATGACCAGAACTCAACTTTATCTTTAAAAAATATTATCAGATGATGCAATGTGATTTTGGGGCGTCCAGTAAATAATCCACCATGTGCGTCCCAAGGTGAGTATTAATTAGAAAGATGCATTTAGATATTATGGGCTATTCACTTTATTATTATACTTTTTAAGAGGTAAATGTTTGTTTTCTGAATTTCATTTTTGGAAGACATCCTTCCTCCGTTTAACCATTCAGTAAAACGGTCTGCGAAATTGGCTTCATTTCTCTAACGTAACTTGACATCAGAACTATTCAAGACTTCCTCAAAATACAATAGCCCTATCATATAATGAGCCCTTCTGTGTTTTATCATGGTATTTTGTTTACAAGAAATGATTAATAGTTAGAGTACCTATTTGGTGAAACAAATTGATCCACTTCACCGTTCCCCACGTTACAAATTAACGCGAAGAGTCATTAATCTCGTGTGTTCTTCCGACCTTCATGACCAATAATGTAGATTGAGAACAAAACTCTATTTGTGAGGTAGAATGATGAAGGTAAATTTCTCTGCAATCGTATCGTAGCTTTAAAATAATGACAATCAGTAATATTTCTATCGTGAAGCTTGCCATTTCGTCGTTATGTTATAGACACCATCTGCCGTCGTCTCAGAAATGCATGCACAATGTTCACACACACACACACGCACACGAACACGCACCCAAACACATGGACAAATACACGCAAAAATGGCGCCAGGTTCAGCTTTTTCTCTTTCTGTAATTTCTCTCTATTTCTTCTCAAATTGCTTTGATAAAACACCCTTATATTGCTGCCAAGCCCGTTTCAGCAGGCGGAGAATAATTAAGAAAACATTAGTTATTTTCCCCGGGTAGTAATGGCCCTTCCTGACAACCATCAATGTATATGAATTCGTATAAAAACAGCATTTAGTCATCCGTACTCGCCGTTTCAATGCGCAGCTTTTGGCTTTAATCACCGCTATTCGAATTAAACGGGAGGCATTACAGAAAATTGTGTTCGCGCTGCCCAAGAAAACGCCTCCATCTAGTTCAATTCTCTTAAGGTCTATTCCATTCGGACGTTTGTATGAAAATGATGCCCCTGGTTCTGCGTTTCTCGTGAATACACGATGTCCTACGGGTACTTCACTGTGCTACATGATCGACTGAACTATTTTCATTTAAATGACAGAACGGCATTACGTTTCACCGAGCAAATTTCGCATTTATCGAATTTTATGAATTTTTATTTCACTCTTGATTACCCCTAAGTATGCATATGACGGTTGTTTGAGAAGAAGAAAGAAAAGATAAATCATTATTTGGAATTGCCAGAGACGAACGCCTATGATTGATCAATCTTCCAGTCACTCCATTTCTTCGCCTTGTCGTTCTGGCGCTGGTCGGGGTCCTTTTCGAGGTCAGGTCATTCCTAACACACACACATAAACACACACATACACACACACACACACACACACACATATATATATATATATATATATATATATATATATAAGTGTGGGTGTGTGTATATACATATATATTGCCATAGAGAAAGAAAAAAAAGAGGGGAGGATAGAAAGAAGATTTACCTGTATTAATGCTTCCATTGCCATATATAGCATCACATCATCACGTCACCCTTGCATCTTTACGAGCAGTAGGAACCGAAGATGATTTTCAAGATGGTCAACCTTTTGAAGTGGGTTGATGGATGAAATGATATTGTAGAAGGGACAGGGAGAACTTCAATGAAAGTTTGGTCTAGTTTCCCTTACCCTATCAACAAAACTGAACGCGGTGACAAAGAAACTGATAAATAAAGTTTAGATTAAGCAAATAAGTACCATTTGCCTTGCTTTAACTTAAACAAATGATTGACCTAAATATCTCCATTTCAAAAGAAATAATGATTGCAGAAAAAAGAGTTAAATGTGTTTTTCTGCGTGATAATGAGTATACAATTATTCTTATGTTAAATAGCTTGTTAATTAAAGATGGATTATTATCTATATTGAGGCAATTACCTCAAATTGTTTATAATACATAATACTAGGACTTTAAAATTAACCTAAAGTATATCATATTTTATTATTTTAAAGGTAAAGACCAGTAATGGTCATGCGATTGCATTGTGAAAGAAACGTTGTGGAATCAATCAGAAAAGGTTGATCATCTTCGTAAAGTTACAAGCACTATACACAGAAAGATGTATATGGGACTACCCTGTATCTCTCACAGACCAAGAGAGAAACCAATTTACCAAATATATGAATTAGTAGGCGGTTTCCCGGCAAATTTTTTATCATCATGTATTAGTCAAAACATATTCTTTCACATGATTGGTAATGAGAGCTTCCATTTCATTTTTTGAAATTGGGGCGTTTCCAATACTGGTCTTTACCTTTAAGGATATTTCTGTAATGTCGTATTCTGCGAATTATGTTCGAAAACTGTCCGCAATATTTAAGTCAAATGAGAGTTTTCCGCGGTTAGTTTAAAAGTAAGGTCTTCGGTATCCATAGGGGAACTGGCCTGTCAACACAACTAGGTAATTTAGTAGATATTAACTTTTCTCTTATTCTTATCACGACTGAACTATCTCTAGTTTTTACAAATTCGTTTCAGTCCCTTTTTCAAGAGCTTATACTCTCAGGGTTTCCTTTTAGCACATCTCTTTCTCTGACTCTTAATCCTCGACTTTTCTTCTTGTCCAAAAAACCTTGCGACATTATATTGTGGAAATCATTTAACCAATCTTAAGCCAACAAAAACACGGCGGTGGATTTCGCTGCTCTCTGTAGAGTTAATCGCCTTTGATGTGGGGCAGGCTACGATGGGATAGAGTCAGATATGCGAAAGTGTAGATGGACGTGACGTGACGTGATGGACGTCCTAGAGTTTCGCAAAAAATAGGGGGAAATACTTGGAGGCCTTGATACATCAGATTCCTTGTGAACTTGAAAGCGACGACTGTGTAAGGCTTAGTACAGAATGTTCGTAAAACAGTGGCGCCACAATTTGAGAGTGCGAAGACCTTTTGCTTTTTACTTGTTATATGAGTGCCCACCATATTGAACTGTCAATTGGATTCTGCTAGGATAGGTTATGACTTCCAAAATTCAGCAGCAATTGATTCCTATTACACCCGATCGAATGACTTGATTCAATTCCCGTTGATTCCTATGCCATTCCTGACCTCTCTCCATCTTCGTAATCTTTGCAAATTGAATGATTTGTTTTTATAAAAAGGTGTGTTTCATTACAGTCGTTTTAGTTTTAAACCATTTTTCGTGTCTTAATCGCAGAATTGTAAAGAAATACTTTCCTGACTACATGTACTTTATCTGCAATGACGATCGTTTTGTTTAAATGACATTAATCAACAGGTAACACGGATTAAAATTGTGAGAGAAATATCGATCATTTTCATTTAGCGACATCGGCGAGGAAAATATGGTTTTCGCTGCCTACGAGGCGTTATTTGCTGACGTATAAAGGTGTTAGCGACTGGCGTAGTATTTGACGCGCCTAATGAGAGCGACATTGCACACACGGTGAACGTAAAATGAAGTGTAAAAGTCCGTTGAATTATTGGCGCATGATCTATCTTTCAGAGGCTTTTTTGGCGTAAGATGTAACTCAATTATAATGACGACTCTGATGCAACGGGTAGATTAACTCACATTGTCGAAGTTTGCGCTCGCGTCAGAACATCGCACCTTTTCAATTAATTGGTGTGGGCTAATCATGCTATTTTCAAGTAATCACCTTTTGAGAGCAGGTTTTACACCGAAGAAATTTCTATTTTGATGAAATAAAGTCGAATAATCCATATCTACTATAAAGATGTTTGAAGAAACAAAAATCAACCATGGATGCATAAAGTATCTAACACGAATTCACCTATCGTAACGCATCCAGGAACATAACAGTATCTGAGAAACAATTTTCCAAACACATTCTTGGGGACTAAGAGAGCTCATCTCGTTTTGAGACCCAGCTGCATGTCAACAATACTTTCATTTAAAACGAAAAATCAAAAATCTATTCCCTCCTGTCTCCACACCTGCCGTCTATAGTAACCCAATTTTGGCTTGCATTACCTTGATGAGAAACAGGGGTGACGAAATTGTTGTCGTGGTTGTTTTGAATATCTTGCAGCCCCTTATTCATTTGAAATAATAACCTGTGCAGCGTATACATTCCCTTACCACGTTTTATTTATTTTTTTATTTAATAATTGTCACACCTTTTTCCCGCTCCCCAAGCACTATTGTATTACGATTATATGATTGTCTACCACATCTGATAACAATATTGGTTGTGGTGTTACGACGATACCTCTTTCATGCATGCCCTTCGTTATTATACTCGTGTGTTTTTGTGCGGCACACTTGAAAGGGGCAAGGTACCACAGATCATCATCAAAGGTATTCGGCAGGGAGATGACGACAGTAAGAATGTCCCATTTCCACCCTTGACTTTCACCTCCGCACAGCCGTCGAGCAGGTCTGACCAATCCTCCGTCGAAGTGCGTCTGGCTTAGATTGCAATATAATCTTAGTAGGGATTGTGACGGGGCTTAGGTACCAATAGAGTCGTTGTTTGGAGTGTAAAGCCTCTCCTTCAAATGTCGTAACCCTGTTGAGACGACCCCGGGAAGGTCAGGGGATGTCGACTTGTTAGCGTACCGCACAGGTCCTCGACATCCACCTTGTTGATTGTTCCTCGACAAGGGGTACGACGAAGTGAACTCTTCGCCTACTTAACGACGCTTGGATCACTTCCTCATTTTTGATAACTGTTACAGCTCACATTTCAAGCAAATTTTGGCTCTCTTTCTCTCCCTCTTTGAAGCGAGGAGATAGAAAAGAAAATCCCTCATGGTTGATGATGTTTTCAACTGAGCAGCTAATCCGCTTATGTTTTTCTCTTCGTGGAGGTATTCGGGAAGTGATGGGTGATGCTGTGGAAAAAGAAGTCATCCAACTTAGCCCGCAGCGTATCTTTGGCCTCATTTTATGTACCATTATTGTGGCTGGTGGTGCGGTACATAATGCGTGCGACGCTACGTGTAAAGCAATGCAAACAAAGCGGTTCGGCAACATGATTACGAATCTATCAAAGGGAACTTCGGGCAACTAATTCCCCGCGCAACATGCGCACCGATGACGTACGCGCAGTAAGAATTCCCTTCTCAAAAGCTATTCCATAGTGTGTTTAAGATAACAGCCCTAATATTTGCTCTCATCAACTTAATGTTGGTTCCACAAATAGCTCATTTTCGCTGGTGTCGTTTACGCTACCTCCGAGCGATAATAGATGAAGTGAAGTTACTATCAACGGTAATTCAAACGCGCTTGGCTCTTTAGGTGGTCTTGCACTAGGCAGTCTAAATATCCGGTCGATGTTTGGCTAATATGAGTCGATTTGCTTTCTTATAATTCAGTAGGAATTTGAGGGTTTCTTGAATATTGTCCCAAGGGCAAAGCGCGGGCTCTTCATGATGAAAAATAATCGACGAATCGTCGACTGCTACAGGTGATGAAAGGCTTGAGCGAGGAAACAATCTCTCCTTGTCCTCTAGTCTTTTCCATAACCTTACTCTCTAATTCCGACTTTATTTCTGCATTATGATCGTCTATACTCTCAAAATTACATGCCTTCCCTTGTTATCTTGGGTGAAACAACTTATGGGAATATTTCGAAAAAAGAATGGATTAAACTTAAATTTCGCTCCAAAAAGAAAATTTAAAAAGAAAGAGGATGGGAAGGATGATTCTTGCTAGACCGACTTCTAAAATCTACTTACACCATCTCCCTTCATAGTAATCGAATATCTCCAAACATTTAGAATTGAGTATTTCAATATTTTGAAGGATAGTATTCATCATTCCTTCATTGTATAGGTGTAAGGAACAATTTCACAAACCTGGTTAATGATGACCGTTTGCAATATGAGAAAGGAAATTCGCATGACACCTTAAGCTTTTTGTGGCATGGTGAAAAGTACCTTTGAAATACGTCAACGAGAACAGTTTATATACAGCGTAGAAAACAGATGGGTGTTTTTAAACGCATGTACTGCGTGACAGAGCTAACTTCTATCTGTTTCTGAATAGACGGTTTCTAACATATTTTTCACAAAGTATGTTGTGTTTTTGTGTTGTATATTTAACAAAAACGTAATTACATACTTTTTTTAATAGATCTCCTACAAATTAACGAAATTTCCTTTAATTTGAAGGAGACGCTTTTTTATCAATAAACAAACACATTGACCTTAAAAAGTAGATATTTTCATTAACAATATGTTTGCAGCGGCGCACGAAACGTCGTAATCTATATTATTTTCAATATGTTTGTATGTTTAGAAAATAGATCTATACGTTTGCAAAATATAGTTTCTTTGTGATTTTGAATAGCAAGCTGAGGTTAAAAAAAAATACTTCTTATTATAATGCAAATTCAATAACAGTTTCCTCTTAATCTAAACATGCAATAAGTATTCCTTAACAACTATTGTAAGGTGATGAATCATAAAGCATTGAATCGGTGGCATTCAATGGTTAAATTTGCCACTCCATACCCACGGGGAGAAATGAGGACCTCGTAGGATGACGAACGCCTTTGTGTTAATTAAATGCCATATGCCTTTTTCTTCTTCTTGTTCTTATCTTCCTCTTATCCCCCTTTTCTCTCCCTCCTTATTTGTTGAGGGTGGGGGCGGGGGGGGGGGGTTAAAGATATTTTATTTTCGGAATTGTGCCCTCTTCTGACAGATTCCTGGGTACCTCCCTTCTCCCGGGGTACCGGTAAAATGACCTACGTGATCGGTGGCATTCGTGGCTTGGCTTCCGGGCGCTGATGGAGTTGCATATAGGCCCCCCTTTTATTGTGACCTATTGGTGGTGGCTTGAATCGTAGGGTCAATCCCAGAGGCAGTGATCCATGTTCATTGGCAATGCATGTAAGGCTCTAAATGAATTAGGATCTACATCAAACCTATTGAGTATTTGCTTGTTGGTGAGAGGCAGAGAAAGAAAGAGAAAAAGAGAGGTAGAGAAAAATAGGGGGAGGGGTTCGAGGGCGCAGGATTGGATAGAATAAATTCCAAACAGCATCATTATTATTATATATTTATTTTTAATTATTGTTTTCATTACCATGATTTTCATTACATCATGATTATGGGCACCAGTCATATAAAGAGTTGCGATTGATTTCAATCGAAAATAAGTTGTAATCAATCGCAACTGAATAAAAGACGGGACCCGGCTGCTCAGCTGATTTGGAAGAAAAGGGAATTCAACAACTCACCTATATATGGTATATTATTTTTTGAAAATTTGAAAATCTTTCTGAGCCAGTTTAATCTAGTCGTCTTTGATTTGCAATCCCATGGCATATAATTGCTTACGAGAATGCTTTCTGAACATTTGACTCCTCGATGATGTTTACAAGCAGATATTCACCAATTTGTTTTCTCTCTCGATACTACAAGCAATATTTAAGCGGACATATTGCCTGATAATCAGCGAATAAAATGCAAGATAACAGAGGAACAATTGGTTCCTCATTTAGGCCCAGTCCGATGGAATAGGCTTTTAGTTTTTCGCATGGCACCAGAGTGACGACATACATGTACGTACTTTAGGTATGATAAGGTTCTCCCTCCCGCCCGGTTTGTAATGCTTGTAGCCTACCTCACCAAAACACCACCTCCTCGTCCCATGTGTGGGGATTAGGGCCTAATTTACACCAGACACGGTACTTCTTCGGCACACCTGACTATGCTATTCCCGGACAGCCAGATCAAAGGCAGCTCCGCCGATTGAGAGAAATTGGACGGAAATCCCTTTCTTGTCCATGCCCAACAAGCCGTAAACGTGTTAACAGGTTCTTTAACACCTCCCAATCCATTTACACGATTGATTTTAAATCAGAGCCATCATTTCAACCAATTGGCTGTGTACATAATTCTTCTTGTTTTCAAAAATGAGGCTTGTGCTTTCTTTCTTTACATCAGTGAAGATCACGAAGATAAGGGTGAGTTCTGGTCGTGCAATCGATTGAATCCTGAAAGAAACTACTTGGAATTTTGACTATGTAGTTCATAAAATAATTGTGTATTGTGAAACTTTGGAATCAACACAATGATAGCAAATTGACTCGATCTTGCTTGGAGGGTGGTGTATATGCTTGCGTGCCCCACATATTTCCACAAGTCATTCTGTCCCCACGTCCCAGATGTTTTCCAGAGCAACCTATGTACCTTAGGATACCGTTAGCTACCATCATTTACTTTCTAATCAATCATATTTATTGCCCATGAAACATGAAGCAACAAAGAGTTGAACAATATGCATTAATGGGTAACATGCGCACCCCCAATATTACTGTAATTTAACTACACCGTTTCTACATGTTACTGAGTGTGTATCCATTGTCCACAAGAAATGAAAAGTCATTCTTTGGCCAATAAATTAGTTTTTCTCAGCCATTGTGGATGATCCTTATGCCTTGCTCGTCAACCTTTAGCATTTCAAAAGATTGATTGACACCATTACGACATTCGTGGAAGATAACGTGACATTCGGCTCGGGCATCTATGTAAATCAGGGGCTCGTGTATGAAGACATTATAGATACACGCATCATTGGAGATACATATGATGTGATCGTTAAGTGAAATCAACAAAGATTGGAAATCGACTATTACATATCAATCATGAATATAACGACATTCTTTCGAACATTTTGATTCATCTGCCGAAGGTTATTCAAATGTTTAAATGTATCACAATTCAGGTTGTGATTAGATATCAGACTCTTTTGCAAGAGACAAAATAGACAAAAGAACACAAGATTTGTCTTGATGCCTTTGGTCATTAAGCCGTTGACTAAATGTTAACGACGTTGTTACCGAGACGGTTTATCTACGAATTTTAACATTTCATTCAATTTCATAGACTTCCTTTATGATACCATAATGTCGGCGTCCTCCCATTAAAAGGGTCCATTTTATTGTATTTGCGAAATCATATCTTAATTGCCAGTTCAATTATTGCTATGTTCATATATATATAAGCCTCTGCCAAAGAATAATTGATAATGTAATGATTGTGGAATTTGCCTTGCCCCGGATTAGATGCTCATAACAATATTCTGTCTCAACATATTCTCAACCTCTCTCTCTCTCCCACTTGCTCTCTCACTCTCTCCCTCTCTTTCTTGTAATATCCCGTATCTTTGATACGGACAAAGTGAATTAGTAAAACTACATCATGTATGCACTGCAATTTAAAAAAATACAAGAACTCTTCATATGTCGCGCGATGATATCATGCTCGAAACTTAATGCTAAACCGAAAGAAAAGAATTATGCCATTCCTTTTTACATATTCCGGTTCATGACGGCTAAAATATGTTTTCATTGTTAAAATTTGTCAAACTACTTTATCGTTATCCCTTTTTGTTTCTTACTATGTTTAAACATTTTTTGTTAACGCAATATAACATGATAGTAAGGTATCGGCATAGTAATGATAATTGTCTTCTTTTGTGTGTATTCAGGTCTGGTTCCAGAACAGACGCACGAAATGGCGTAAGAAACATGCCGCGGAGATGTCTGCCGCCAAACGCAAGCACGACTCAAACCACCACACTCCATCAACGACCACCGACCACTACGCCCTCGCCCACCACTCCCTCCTCGCCGCTGGGGCAGCATCGGCGGCCGTCGCCGCCTTGGAACGCGCTGGCGATCACCACTATCCGTGCGATCTGGAAGGTGAAACGTCGAGAAGTGAACGCTCCTTTGACGGTAGTCGAGATGGTTTAGACGATGACGATGATGATGTGGAGATTGACGAGGTCGTCGAAGCAGACATTGACGATGATGATGTGATAAACAGCAAGAGACGGAAATTAGACATTCAAAGCCTAGACTCTATCATGCGTTGAGTCGAACTATATCACCGACGTGTAAAGACATTTGTTTCAATCTTATTTCAGCCGAGGCAGCCGATAAAAAGCCCTTGAACACAGATTATGCTTGTATGTGTTAGAGTCTAAATAACGATAGATATGCTCTTTTTCCACAAGGTTCATTTTTAGAAGTTTCATTATTCCGAAAAACACGTTTTACACAAGAGAGTTGATAATTCTGAAAATGAAATAGGCTTTTTTATTCCGAAGGTTCGTATTCCGAAAACGTAATTTAATGATTTAATAATTCCTTAGCTTCGAATTTATGAACACGTTCTCACATTCAGAATTATGAACCCTTTTTATCCCTTTTTGTTTTTGGAATTACGAATCCTATTTTATTTTCAAAAATATGAACTTTGTGAATCTTGATTTTCAGAATTCTAAACTTGCAGAATGACGTAATTTCGGAATAAGAAACCGGGCTTTGGAATCACGAACCATCGGAATACGAAATGTAATCTAATAGCATATATATATGCTTGTCCAATGTCAGTGAAGCCGCAGATATGAAATAAAGGTTATATGTTCAGGAAACAACCTACCCTTCGCCCCAACTTCTCATGTTATTCCTTTTCTCGATCCTACACAGTGCAAGAAAACATGCTATTAGATAGCTTTTACAGAGACAACATTATGTTTGGTCCACAGCCAGTCACGTGATATCAATCGCGAGGGTCGTAATAAGCATATTTCAATCGCGGTTACTTTTCGATATAGTATTGACCACACGGTAAAATGAGTGAATGAGTAAAATTTTTTCGTCATACCGTATTAAAGCTACCCAACGCGGTCTAGCGCGTGCCCAATGTTTGCATTGTCTTCGCCGCGCGTATTTGACGCGATAAGCTAGACGGCTAGAGAGAAGGTGGGGGGGG
>BEXV01000006.1:457451-485122 GCA_003118195.1 Hemicentrotus pulcherrimus | reverse complement strand
AGGGGAGGGCAGAGATAGAGAACGACAATGGGATGGACAAAAATGAGATTATGACAACGAGAAGATTGCAGTGACAAAAATTGAGGCCGTGATGATGATAGAAGATGCTGATGATAGTTATGTGATAATGTCAATGATGATAAAGGTGATGATGATAATGAAGATAATGATTATGAAGATTTTGATTTTAATAAAGATGAAAATCTGTGAAATTAGAGTGCGTGGGTGCATTGCGCGTATGTGTGTGCAATATTGTGTGAAATTGGTATACTGTATATGATGATGATGATGATGACGATGATACTGATGAAGTTGAAGACGAAGAAGAAATTTACAATGAAAACACCTTTAATGTAAAAATGTTGACATTGTGAATTTAGTTGGTCTCAAACAAGCTTTTCGTACTATAAAAAACAAAAAAATATCTCAGATCTTTCCGACTTTCTGGGTTTAATATTTTTCTGTGGAATTGTTGGCAAATCAGATTTGTCGAAGTAAAAAGAACTTATTTAGTGATCTCATTTGTGTCGTAAGACCCAAAAATTATCTGCGACGAATAAATCCATCATCTTTAAATAAGATTTCTCGAATATGCTGAAACTTAAGCAGAAAAACTGCAAAAATGGCGTCTGCGGGTGGATTATTTGCTTGTCGAAATAGATTTCAACAATATGAATTCTTATAGGTTTTAGATGATTACCATATCAAATGTTTTGGTTTTTCTGTTTGTTTTAGGATCACAACCATACATCAAAAGGAATTCATGATTAAAATAATTTGATTTAAACCCTTTTGTTGTAAAAGAAGGATGGCGTACTAGTATTTGGTGCTCACATTTAGCTGACTTCGAAAATCCTCAAAATATTATTATTCGAAGACATTCTGATGCAATAAATGATAAATAAATAGGAGAATAAATATGTAAATATCCTCAAGAAGGGGCAACAGGGAAATCATTTATTCGTCTTTTAAAGTCTCTGGTACTTGTTGTCACGTGAAATTACCATTGGTCTGTAGACCGGAATGACGATACGTTATACAACAAAAATACTCAAAGTTGAGTAGTTCATTAATGCAAATGATTTTAATGAAAAACATGAGGCAAACATATTATCTATTCGCTCATCATATTCTTATCCTAACTTTATTGGCTTTGCACAACAAGTGACGGTAGGGATAAAAAGGTTATTGCACTGTTGATTCCCAGTGATATAATCATGCATCTGTGTAATCAAATCACAACGACCACTCACAAGGATCCCACGCTACGGGCGTTCAGGTACACCCGCCCATCATCATCATGATCAGTCCCATACATAAAATTACGTGGTGGGTAATGATTGAAACAATCATGACCCTTGCTGGAAAACAAAACACGCAAACACTGTTCAATTCCCTTGTACCGGGGCACGATGATGCACACTGTCTTTCACGAAGCGCTCATCCCACAATCATCCCTTTTAAAGAGAGTTTTTATTCCTTTTCATTGACAGGAATGCAAGGATTACAGATTCAACTGAAAATCCGCTTAAATTTTCGAGTGGACCGGACGAGTCGGCAGGTGTAAATGATGAACAACAATTACTGTCACATCTGCTGTAGACATTAATGGTGATCGTGTGATCAGCACGTAGAAGAGGGAAGGGGCGCCATCTTTTACATCCCCCCCCCCCACATGGCTAAACTTTCAATAACTTAACAACTTTCAAACAAACTAACAAAACAAATGAGCCGAATTTTGAAGAATTCGAAAAAGCATTTGATATTAACTTTCAAAATGGTAAATTCTTGATGAGATTTTTGATATCGTTATCTTCTTAAAATAATGGCCTAAGTCCTAAGTCATAATTTCAAGATTTGAGAAAAACAGAGATGAGTGAACCAAACTTAGAATAGGCCTAAAATGTATTGTTCTGCTCATTACGCAGACAGTTTAGGGGATATTGGCTTTGATTATTGAAACAAAAATAATGCTGTCTATCAAATCTGTTTCATTGGAGGATTTGATTACTAATGAAAATTTACACGCCGTTGTTGCATACATGACCTAGGCCAAATTATTCCTGGAGTAAGTGACTTAAACAAAACAGTTCACTTCATTTATTCCCACTTCAAACAATATAGTTGAAGGAAATTAACACATTTCCATTTAAAACAAGTTGTCCCATGTTTCTTAGTCGTCTCGGTCGATGCGAAAGTCACATTTCTTGACATAGGCCTGATAGTAAATGATAGTCGCATGCTTGACTTAGGCCATTATACTAACTGGGTATAAGTAGCATGAATATGTTCAATTCAGCACATATGCCATTTAACAAAGGTGGATAGCCTCATGAAGAGATGACTTTGGCAAAAGTATAATTTTGTCCAACATGTGACTTATTCTAATACGGTGTCGATACGATAAATAATTTTAAAAATTCGATGGATTTCGCGCATCCTTACATGAGGAATATCTAAAACGGCTCCGAATTTTAGTGACTTCATACCAGTAGTGCGATTGTCTTCGATGTGTAAGGGATTCAGCTTTTATTCTGGCCAAAAGCTTGAACGTACTCAAGTTTCAGTTGTTTGTATTCTCATCATTATTTATATGCTACATCAGGAAGATCATGCTAGTATAGATTTATATCAAAATTGCCATTTCTTCGAAAATCGGGTAAATAACTGATGCAAAAGTTCCTGGTTTTACAGTAATGTAAAAGTTTACTAACGATTCCAGAACCTAAAGCTAAACTTCCTTTCTGTTTTCAGAAACGAATTTCTATACAAACGAGTTTAGTATAATACTAAAATATTCATGTATTTGAGGTGTTATTTACGCCATCAAAGTAAAAAAAAAAATTATAGGTCATAATATTTACCTAAACAAATAATGAATAAAAAATAAATAAAAAACAATTTTTAATTTTGAACATAAAAGACAAAGTTATTTCGTAATTCTCAGTTCGATTAACTTATCTGCCTTTCAAAAAGTATCCCGGTATAACAGTTTCTATACCAGAATTGTTCGGCAGATATGATTTATAACCTTTGAAATTCAGTGTACGGTTTGCTTTAGTCTGTATGATTTTTCGTCAATAACAGAACTTACAGTATCTTACGGATCAAGTGACACTTTTTAGGGACACAGTTAGTGAATTAAGGGCCCGCCCCCCTCCCCCACTCAGGTTTCGAAATGACCGCATGCGTGTTGCCTAAATGTCCGGTAAAGGGGTACTTTTCGTGCTACATAGTCCGGCCCGAGAAATGTAAAAAAAAAAGGGGGGTGTATTTGACTTTCACCCGGAGATTTCTTTAAAAAGGGGGTGTTTTTTCTTTTTTTCTCTCATCTCTTTGGACTCCTGAGAAACTATTCCGAATTAAGATAGTTATGTGATAATGTCAATGATGATAAAGGTGATGATGATAATGAAGATAATGATTATGAAGATTTTGATTTTAATAAAGATGAAAATCTGTGAAATTAGAGTGCGTGGGTGCATTGCGCGTATGTGTGTGCAATATTGTGTGAAATTGGTATNAAAAAAAAAAAAAAAAAATATATATATATATATATATATATATATATATATATATATATATATATATATATGTATATATATACAATATATACATATGTACATATACCATATGTAACTTCAGGAAGGAAACAATTAAAATCATATTTGTCATACTGTCCCAAATACATTTCCTTCCCGCACTATTTCAAATGATTAAAAATAAGATGATGACATTGGGGAGAATTGCAGTGACAATAGCAGAGGTGACGATGATGATGCTTCTAATGATGATAGTCATGATAATCATGATTATTTCTTTTATTTTTTATTCACCTGAGATATATTTTGGACATGCCTCATGATACCCCTATTCTAACCACTAATATCATCTGGGGGAAAGGGCTCTCAAACGATGATCAAACATTCATGAAGAATCACTTGATAAGTTCTCCATGAATATGTTTAAAACATTTTTTATTCTCGTTCAGAACTTTCTATTGTATTTATTTTTGATTATTTAAATATATCGGCATCAAACAATTTTGTTGTTCTTAAAGACCCTTTCGTAATTTAACGATACAAAACATGATGTTAACATATACTATTATGTACATTATACTTGTTTATGAAGAGGATAACATGTAAGCGACATCATTTAGCTAAATCATGATGCATTATGCAAGTCTTTAACTTACTATTATTTTGGTATATGTGAATAGTTGTGTATTTGTGGAGTTTGATTTAGAGATATAATTAAGGTAACGAAAGCTAAACATAAACATGAGGTACTTTTTCTAATTTCAATTACGCTCGGGTATCACTATTTGAAGTGCGTAAACATTACAATTCGATTCAACCCAATTAAAATACTTTTAATTATTTCCAAAATGTAAAAAAATGCTTACATAAAATTGAAATATTGCATATGACACACTGCGTATTGTACATGATTGTGTTTTAACATGATATGAATTAAAATATGTTTAAGCAAATATTTGGTTTATAAATGCAGACACCTATATTAAACACTTTGCAAGTATATTGGTTTTGAAATTTCGAACTTTATGGAACAATTGTACATGGTGTACTGAACTTACAATTCCTAATAATAATACATCACGGCTTCCTTTATCAAAAACTATTTTTTTCTTGACACTAACTCACAAATCCATATTCTATAAATACAAAAACTATGTTTTCATACATATTAATTTGTAAATAATCATATCTGATACACGTATGTAAAAACTAAATTGCATACATACACACACATACACACATATATACGCTTAAAATTCCGCAAAGAAAGAAAAGAAAATCATAATTATTCATGACAATGACGTTAGATATAAATATTTCACAGTCTGCCTCGCGAATAAAAGAAATTTATCTCATTGATTTCATCGTTTTCTTATTCCTGTAACGACCACATAATTCGCCATCCATCTAACATATCCTCTCCTGTCACAGGTAGAGTTTCACACCCCATCCTAACGGAATGGGTGGGTGGTTGGTATAATTTCTCCCAAATTGAACATTTAGCGCATGAACACGTTAGTGTGTTTAACCGCCATGAAAGCCATACAAATGAATTAATAACCCCAGGCTTTCTCATCCGGCGTAATACAAAATGCAGGTGTGCTAGAATAACAAACACACGCGAAAGGGGTTGTTTTCATATTTTAAAATATAAACAAATAGATAAAACAGTGGAGAAGAGTAAACAATATATTATCAGTGGACATGGTAGAAGTAATACGCATAGATGGCATTATTCAATTTAATGAAGAACGACAGATGGATATATTGATTGGCAGGGTGTTAAATGCTTGCGCATGCATATAAAAATATAAGAACGAATAGAAATAAATGGATTAATACATGTATATGAAATTCAAATATATAAATCATATTACGAAATATACTGAAACCGGTAATACTGAATAATTGATATCTCAAGAATTTGTATTTCCACCTTTATTATATAGATAATATAAACATTTTATTATGTTCATTTATTACGCATTTTATATAAATAAAATCATTTTCGGCAACATAACATAAATAAAATACTAAGAATAAAAAAATATACAAAACTAATGCAAGAGAAGACAAAAATTAAGATTCATAATCATATTTCATCAATCTCTAAAGATTTATCTATAATTGTATTTATGTACACTGTCGCTCATATAGTTGGAATATTTTTTTAACCCCAATTAATGGAATTATTTTGACAAAGATTTATTTCCAATAGATCTAGATAATAGTATACATTCTCAGATTTTATTGAATACTAATTTGCCAGTGTTTGTTTTTCTAGACTGCTAAAGCATGTGTATGCTACTATGCTTATTATCTAGGGGACCTACGCCCTTAAGTCATAAATGATAGTAATGAGGATAAATGCCCAACAAAAGGGCCCTAATACGGCACATCGACACGGTTTTGATCATGGGGCTTCACAGTTTCGAGGCCATGGCTTTGCCACTGTTTTTTTATTTTTTTATTTGTGAGAACTGCCCCCTACCCTAGCCCCCGCTGCGAATAGTCATGGTTCAGTGGCCAAGCAATGGCCTCGTAACTGTGAAAATTGGCTTATAAAATGTTATTGTTATTGGTTTTAGAGATTTTAAAAACAATTATTCTCTTCTAAAATCAGAAATGAGATTAGAAATTGAAAATTGAAACATTACAGATTACCAATGTATCACATTGTTTTTTCATAAAAACCTATGGATACTGCTTTTGTTTTAGATGTAGAATGAAATCTTTATATACACCTACACACTCACACACAAACAAACACGCACACTCACATATTGGTGTGCATGCACTGCCCTGAATACTCATATACCGTAAAGTAAATCAGTGGCAATACATCATTATCAATTATAATTATTGTTTTAAACCAGTACTTCTCAAAGATGTTATTACGCCTAAGACGGACACGATAGTGTCCAACTGGGAATAACTAAACAGATTTCAGTAGAAATGATGCATTCTTGCTTTCTTTGTCAATTTCAGTATTTTGATGGTATCCATCTCGCAAGATGTACTGTTTAGAGTAATTCTTCTGGCCACCAGTCGTTTAGAAGGATAATTACTCAAAACGACACTTCAGCGCCTTTTATGCTCAGTCACCGTGAAATGTTCCCCAAATATTTTGAATAGAAATGCATCTTGGCGATGTGTGTGCTACTTGCAACGCCTGGCGTCATGAAACAAATCAGTGTTTTTTCGATTAAAAAGTTCCCCAATCTACCCATCAATCACGTTACTTCTCTCATTGGGTTATCTTCTCCATTACATGCTTTACGCGTGAATTGTAACGCACCGGCGGGAACTTAACAGAAGCTGTGAAATGATCCAATAAAGAAACAAGTGTCTTTGGGAGCTGATCAAAATGACCCGAGATAGCGTAACGCTAGTACACTCGATTTGAACCATATCCCGCACTTCAGGGAGTTCGGGATCTCACTACTTAATCCCACTCTGTCTCTCCATCGCTTTCTATCTCCTCCCTCCCTCCATCCCCCCTCTCTCTCTCCCTTTCTCCCCTCTTCAATTGTCCGCCAAATTTGCGCATATAAATGATATAATTATGATCGCCCATTACAGCCCGTTCGGTCTTAAAATCGCTTTGGTTAAAGTGCGCTATTGAGAAACTCCGACATATTGGCCTTTTGGGGATGTGCGTATAATGCGCTAATCCCTTACGGTTTGAAAAAAGAGAGAGAACAAAAAGAATTGTAACAGTGCGCACGTGCTGAGTGCAGAATAGGTCTGTGGACAGAGATTTCGACAGATATGTAGGGGTTGTAATAAAGTAAGGTAATAAAAGAAAAGTGAAAACAAGATAATTTAATTGTTAGAATTAGAAGGGATAAAGCAAAGCAAAGTGAGAAGAAGAGCATATAGAAACGGAATACCTGTCGAAATTGGAGCAAAGTATACGTTAACGATGTAACGGCCCAAACAAGAAGAAAAAGAAGGATTTTTACACAGGCGAGGACTAAAAGCTGCGTTTGTGGCGGCGCGCAGCAGTGTCTCCAGAATGATTGATGGCAACATTACTGAGCAGTCGATACGGAACATTAGCCGGTACACTGCCCCAGGAAATTCTACCTCATTTTAAATCAAACTCCGGCGTCTTCATTCCTCGTTCCTCGCGCTATATACCTTTCCCCATTTCCATTACAAATTTCTCCATCTTTCCGAGCATCCCCCNAACAAATCTTCCTGCTTAATTTAGGTGCTGACGTAGTATTAGCTCAAATGTTCCGAATAAGTTGTTCATTCGTCGAATAACACCCAATTCTCTTATTTTGTGTGTTTAAGGGTCAAGAGATTATTTAAACAATTTAACCGTTTTGGAAGACCAATGGCTTCATGCCTCACTTAAAGAGAAAATTGGGGTCTGGGGAGAGGTACAAAATAATTTGTGAAAAACATCAGAGAAAAAATGTACCCTGAAAAGAATAGCTCTTCAAATGCCTTCATATTCTAAATATGAAATGTAAAAGCTTGAAAATTAGCGGAAATGACATAACCTTTTCCCTTCAAGTTCTACATAAATCGAAATTTCCGTTTTTAAATTGACATGTATGGTTTCAACACTTATATGAAGGATAAATCAGTGAAGACAAAATTGGTATTCACACACACATAAATAAGTGAGATCTCAAAATCGACTTTTGAATCGTGATAAAAAATCTCACTTTTTTCCCTTTTGGAACCTAAAAATATCGCTAGAAGTGAGATCCTGATCGCGGTCAAACGAATACTTGTTACTTTTTCATTCATAATTCTCTTTCTATGACTTTGGCTCTTTCATTCTCGTGTTTCTTCTTGCTTTTGTGTAGACCCTAAAGAAATGTTCAACAATGATATTCTGAACATGCAAAAACATATCGATCCTAATTTGAGCGTTCCTTCCCATCTTGCCTTGAAAGCAAGTTCCTTCTGTTAAAATTTTATCCTTGAAAACGGTTCACAAACAAAAATGTGGCACTAAGTTTCCTATTTCGATAAACATCTATGTTTCCATATAAGCCGTTTAATTTCTGCAATAAAGCCCTCGATCATCTCCTTATCCGTATTCTCCTTACTTTGTTCTCTTCAAAAACTCAGGGCGGGATCTCTTGCGCTTGTTTATTTATCATCAGTGTAATTCATCGGATTAATCCACTCGGTTCTATTATATGAACAGAAGAGCATGCCTCGATCTATGCGAATTATATGTCACTGTTCCGCCATAAAGGTAATTACATTGGATGCCCCTCCGTCCCTCCGCGCCGCGATTGCCGCGTAATTTTGCCCGAGTCCATGAACGTTACTGTATCGCGTTGCTTCGATCTCGGGGCGAGGAAGAAAGTAACAGTCACGGCGACGTAAAAGCTGCGTTTTCCCTTCTTCTCAGTGTCGCCATGAACAGCTTGTTCCCTACGCCGACCCGGCCCCGAGAGAATACTCGCATCTACCCGTTGATTACCTTGGAGTAGATGCCCGCGTAGCGCTAAAAGGGGGCATGCCATCCCCTACCATGCGGTTAATACCTCCCTATCTTCCTTTCCTCTTCCCTATGACGGATAATGAAACTCTAACCTTCGCAATTTCGCAAGACTTGTATCTCCGTCGCATGCCCTCTCAACAAAAAAACAGGGGGAGTAAGAGAAATACGGAGGGAGATAAGAGAGAGATCCGTCTTTAGGTCTTTAAACGCGCCTCCAAAATGCTCCTTAGAGACTGGAAGATATCGTGCTCTATTAGAAGTCGCCCTCAGGGCCCCAACACTCGATCGGCTTTGTTCGTTCTCTCAACCCCTCTTGATTGTTTTTACATCGCTTCTTTTTACACCCCATCTCCTTTAATCATATAATCGTCTCCCTAAAGCCTTACACCATTACAATCACCATATCCCCCTTTCTCATTCTTTCTCACATCCTACGCGACTGTTTAATAAAACACATCGACGCTGGCAACAGTTGTTGTTGGACATCATGATAGCTGAGCGTTTAGAAAAAGCTTTACAAAGCCAAATTCCGGTTTTTAAACTAATGATAAATATGGTTCAAGAGATGATGAAAGAAATGTGTTCGTGAGTGGGAAGTTATTTTTAAGTAACATAGTTTTTAACATTCGATATGAACGTTGAAAAGAAGAGTCGTAGGAACTTGCAATAAATTGAATAAAGAACACAATTTACCCATACAAATTTTAATTTTATTTTGAGCTAGACAAAAAGCGAAAAGTGGAAAATCACCTTAGCAACGGGAAAGTAACTGTAATTAGATCCTGCATCAAAATTGTATTGGAATTTGATTGGTTGAGAGCTCTTCACGTGACCGGAAATATTTACCAATTTAAAGGGTACTGGTAGCATTGTTAAGATGAGAGAAAATGGTGCTTAAGAAGTGACTTCAATGCTATATACACAATTAAAGATAATCTGAACGTTTGAGAGAAAACAAGTGAGATTATTGTTAATGTGTTAATGATATAAATTGGGAAAAAAATGTTCAATTTCTTAATTTTCCCAACTATATCATTACAATTGAATTGCATTTTTGGTGAATGTAAATCGCCACAAAGCAAGGAATTTGCTCTATATACCATTCCAGACATTTAAGTGTATAAAAATTTTTTAAAGCCCCTCTTATGTCTTATTTTCATAGAAAAACTGATAGGAAAATTCAAAAAAATGGTCGGGAGAACTTACTGTTAAAGGATGTTGCAGAGTGATGAATTCAAAGAAAACCTTTAATATCTTTGTGGTTTGACAATTTTTTTCAGGATTTGTTTAATGTTAGAGGGTTTAATAAGTAACATTTCATACAGAAATTACAAAGTAACATTTCATACAGAAATTACAAAGTACATTTTGGGAGTACTATTTCGGAGATGATTTTTTTTTGGGACATTTTGGGATAATTTTAGAATTTCATTTAAATTGTAAATTGTAATCTTTTTACTTTTACTTTTTGCATAGGACTGAAAGCCATTTCTTTTTTTAAACCACTTTCAAGATGAGGAAGAATAAACGAATGAAATTCCATACGAATTGTAAAGGTAATTGCTGATATAAAAGTTAAACCCCATGCTACTAATTCAATGAAATTCGTTTGCAGGTATCCAAATCTTACGGTTGATATTAATTTCATAAATTCTCACATTTTGGAAATTTTATTCCAAACTTGGAACCATGCATGAATCATTGGCCCTAGTACAATAACAATAAAAAATACAATAAAAAATAAACTGAGTATATTATTGTAGGAAAAGATGAATTTCCTCATCAACGGCTATGCCATTTATTCTTGGCTTGTCCCACATAAAATAAAAGTTTCAACATAGTGGTGGTGTCGTGGTATAGTTGATGAATTTGACCAAAGTGTGTTCTGTATTAGTGTGGTAAACAAATATTCTAACCAGAAAGACACCTCGATGATCATGCTCGTCTTTAAACTTAAGAACAAAAAATAAAGTTAGCTAAATATTCAACAATGTTCTCTAGGCCACCATTTAATGCTAAAACTTGAGTTTAGGGGGGTGTTTCACAAGGTCTAAGTAGAACTTAACTCTAAGTTGGACTTAAATATTATGGAGAGCCATTCGTAGCCTCATAATGAAATATATTAACAAGTTTTTAAAATCCATGTATTTTAGACTTTTCATAAATTTCACATCAAGAACATGAAATCTCCCATGGATGAATGATTTAAATCAATATTTTATGCCTTTTAAAATAACTTTTACTAAATATTTCCAAGGATGCTATTGGCTTTCCATAATTGTTAAGTCCAATTGAGAGATAAGTCAAACTTAGGATCTTTGTGAAACACCCCCCTGGTAATGATTAAAAAAAATTAATTCACACAGAATCAAACGAAACTTACACTGAATGTTCAAGATTACAAATAAATGTCATGTGCTAAATATTTTTGGGGAAAAGTGTATACTGGCTGAGTAATGAGCATGGAATGATAACAAGGTACGCTAGTCCCGACACCATTCCCATATACTTCTTTCTGTGTACAGTGCTCGTTATTTTACTAAAATTGGGCCTAATTTATTATGATTTTGATGACTCCAGAACCTTCAGTGCACACCAATACTTACATGCTACATGATCAACTTTTTTCTGATCCATTCCACACCTTTTCTTTCACGATGCAATCGCATTACCAGCCCCCACTTTTATCTTTAACACTGCAAGCATTTTAAAGAGACCGTTTTGAGATATCATCATCAATAGTGATCTGTCAGTTTATGACAGGTTCAGTGACCCATTCAAAATTCTATATCATGTGTCTCTCCGAGTTTCTCTCCAAGCTCCTCGGTCTTGGGCCAAACGTTTCATCGCTTCATATTTGAGATATGCTTCAGAGTTATCCATATGATCAAAATCTTAACTGTTTTCTGGCAGCTTTTTTCATATTCTGCAATTCCCGAAGAATCTACTCGTTGTTAAAATATCCATTCATGTTTTTTTAATAAGCATACATTCAACATTCTTAGCTACAATAATCCAAATTGTATTCACTCTAATTTTTGTAAGATCGTGTGTATTTTCTGTATCGATGTTGATTAACCTTTCATTTACCAGGAGTGCCGATTGATACGATCGCAGGAGTGCCAAGCTTGCCTATCAACAAAGAAAAAAGACACCAATTAGCAACAGGATAAAAGTGGAGTCTCGTATGTAGCGCTCACGTCTGGCACATTGCCACTTGTGGCGCTCCACTGAAATTAGTCCGGCTTTTTAAAGAGCACGGCTGTTATTACAGCGCTCGAGCATGTAAAGGAATAAAATTCCTACAAGGCACCCATTTCCCTCACCAGGGTCAAGTGTGGGAATTATACATTAATGTCTTGTCAATGAACAGTAGTCCTGCGACAGGGATTCGAACCCGTACTTTGTGGTTCACAATCTGGAGACTTATTTACTGGAGCCCAGCATCTTTGGATTTAATTAAAGTTTCGTTGAAACGCACTGTTTTTTAGAAGCATGTGAATAGTTTTGAACGGTGTGTCTTTAAATAGTAGCTGTTCTATACAAACTGGTTAATTAATATTCTTATTATCATTATTGATTATGTATACATTTTTTTTTTAAATCTACTTCTTCACATCTGGACGAGCACTAAGAAATAAATTAGAATCCGTTGGTACAAGCATCTCCTGAGAAAAAAATAAGGTAGCACGTCGTGGAAATTATTTGAGTGGTAGTTTAAGAGTTAAGAATGGATGTATTCTCATTTTTTAAAATGACATTTCATCCCTTTGGGTTCCTTATTTAATACTTAAAACACGACTGAAAAGATGATGTACAAATTGCCGGTTAATTGGGTACAATGTCCTAGCGAATCGCATATAGACATCAATTCAACCGAGCATAACAATAAACTGCAATTTAATGCCACGATGATGTTTGTAAGAAAAATGCGATTGCAACCGAATTGCTGGCAATTTTCTCGAAATAATTGCGCAAATGCCCTAATGTAATTGTGATATCAAAGAATGACAATTTAGTGACGACGTTCTATTACTAATTGCTGGGAAGCTTTTTTACCGAAATAATTGCGGCAATGCCTAACGTTATTAGAATAACAACTTAGTGACTAAACATTATTACTGAAAACCCATTTTGAGTCATCCAATAGGGACATTTGATTATAATCCTGTATACAAAAGGGCTATCAGATAGAAGGTATTGTAAGTTTCTAGTAATTTTGCTCCCACTCTGAAAATTATAATTCCTGGCAATATCTTTTTTATGATTCTTGTTCAATGAAAGTAGTCTAATGTATTGGTTATATTCTACTACTACATCGAACATTAGAGGCTACGGTGGTAAGCGCATTGTAAGCACCATTTATTGCTATTATTATTTTTATTATTGTTATTATATTATTATCAAATTTATACATAGCGCTCTTTATTTAGCATTCGCTTTACAATGAAAGGGTATATAAGCAAATATTTAAAAGAAAATATTTAACTGACATTGTACATATCTAATAATCTTCAGAGCAACTTGCTAAGCAACATTATATTTTATGCGATTTGTAATAATACTTTGAACGTAGTGAATAGGCCTTAAAGGCATTGTTTAACGATGTTTCCAGTTTTATAAATCTGAGATGCATTTCCCTACGTGTTTCAGTTTCTGTTATGTGGTGTAATGTTGAAGCCCTATTAAAGTTGTAATCTTCGAGTGACCGGTCTTACCATGCCGGCTCGTTTTCCCCAATAAATTCATGTGTTATAAAAACAATTTCGAATTCCAATCATAAATATCTTGATAATCAGACAGGCAATCGGCTTGTTAAGTCATGGGATCCCTGACTGACCTAAAGGTTTATAATTATGATTGTAGCATGAGCTAAATCCAGGATTTTATTTAGAATTTGAGACAAACATGCACTGCAAAAACAAGGGTGTTAAATTCAACACCATGGGTGTTAATTTTAACACTTTCCCGGTATCTTTGTTATTTTACACCAGGGTTCGGAATTAAACAATTGAATTCCACTCTTGGTGTTTATATTTGACAACTCCTACTGGTGTAGATTAATCTGGAATCATAACAAATTCAATTTCAGCTTTGGTGTTTATATTCAATGGTCCCACATTCCATATTCTCTATTACCGACCAGGGTAGAAGAACCAGTGGTAAACTGCTAATTCGTAATCAATGTTGGCAACTATCCACCAATAGGTATATTCCAATCTCCATTGCATTAACTCCATCACACATATCATTTATAGTAAAAATCAAGATTAATATTTAAGTGATACAGGCTGGTACACGAATATATAATACACAGGCATGGTGTTTCTTGGTTAGTAATCACATAATCAATATATCCATTGCTAAAGCGTTAATGTAATTGTAACAAGATCAGACAAATAATCTATTGGTCAATAATTGCCAAAGGAAAATACAAATCACAAAATTGATGTGCATTGTCATTATTTGCTTAACAAATCATGATAAAATGTATTTTTCTGTGAACACGTGTAAAGTAACCATTAAGCGCGTACACTTTGTGAATACCTATTCGACCAATCAACCGCCTTAAACGAAATCACGTGATGATACTTTCAACATCCAGCATAAAACTACACCATGTTACTTAACACCCAGTAATTATTATTGCATGCTTAAATCTGACCGGTGTTAAAAATAACACCGCTGGTGTCAAAATAATTCCAATGGTGTCAAAATAATTAAACACCATATTCGTGTAAGAATTTCTACACCCTGGTTTTTACAGTGTACCCAATCCCTTTAAAATGCATTCATCAGCTTAATGTATGATATTAAAAATCATGGCCGAATTGCTACCCTTTATTATGAGGGATTTCACCATTTAAAATTGCATAATAAATTTGGGTTTGGCCACTTTCCCTGAAGCTAGTGATAATCTATTTTTCTGTATTTACTTCAAATTTCCTCTCAGGCCAGCAATCTGGGAGAACAGTTCAATCTCATATAAATGACAAAAGATGTATTGCTTGTGACCTGCTGATTGCGCCCTTTGCAGATCTACAACAGAGTGCCTACATCAGAGCCAACTTTTACGACTGCTCGGATCAGTTGGGGTCGCGCGCCCCTTACGGTTTAATTAGTAACATAATTGTGACATAATGAATGTGAATGCGACTCACCACATTCATCAATGCATGATTTGACGTATATGATCGGCAGATGTTTATGCATATTTTACTTCAATTAGGTATTCATCTTCAAAAACATTTCTAAAGACATACATATACCTACGTCAGTAAAATCCAGGAGTAACTTTTTATTGAAATTTGTAATATTTCAAGGATTATTTGAATATGCTTCTTTTTGACAAAATGAAGTTCTGAAAGGGTGTCTTCTCTCATTTGTCTCTTTTCAATGCATAGTTGATTATACTATGTGTAGATATTGCGCAATATCAAATTAATTACTATCATTGCAGCTAATATCATTATCAGCAAACAAAGAGGGAATGATGAAACGTTAAATTGCTCTGGGCAAACCGGAAAGAGCAATAATTGTACGTTACTTTAGAAACCATGTACTACAAATCTGACCATTGTTGCTTCTCTGGAAAAGGTGATTAACGAGCTGAATGTACAATCACGAAACGGCGCTTCACCTGGTCAACCTCTAGGTTCTATAAAAGGTTAGGCTATTCTGACCAAGCACAATAATTTTCTATTCTCCAACCACTATATTTTGTAAAAATCACGAATGTCTGTATAAGTGAAGCGAGGGTCCAATGGGCNTCCCCCTCCCCTGTCATGTACGTCAGACTACTGCGACTGCGATTTGGAGCGTTTACATTTATTAGTAGTCAAGATGGCGCTAGACTGCAATGGCTTTAGAGTACATCAATGTTCAAACTTCGGAAACCATTCCTATTTTTTCCTAGGCAATTTGCAAATGGCAGAAGTCATGAAATAAGACAAAAACATAACAAGCTAATACAATAAAGACTATCATCATACCACTTAATTATGTATTTAACGAATATGTATCTTGTTCATTACTCGGTTATTTCCCAGTGTATGATTCGGGCTTATATTATGATATCATTTAAATCCTCGATCACTTAGCCCTTGCATAGGAGTTTTAACTACAGAGCACTCCCCTATGCAGTTGTATCGTGCAAGAGCCATCGTATTTCGTTATTGTGAATTGGATTTCCTATTTGCATGGGCTGGAGATGGCGCTCGTCAAAAATAGCGCTGGAAATGATCAAGCGTCTTTTTAAAAATCTTCTTTTCTCAAGATTGTGAGAAACATTTTGAAGTGCGGAAGAGTACTAACAGACTCATTGCCGTTGAAACTCGACACAAGTCCGGAAATTCTCTGAGAAGGAAAGAAACCAAATACTCTTTAGTCCCTTTTTACTCCGAAATTCTCTTTGAACAGCATCTGCATAACGGCAAATTTGATGCTCGAAATAATTGCCCATATTAGCCACGAGGTAACAATGAGTAGGCTCTTAGTGTTCAGTATTTACATAGGTAGGTGTCTTTATTGAATGAGTAATTTTGACAGCCTTTCCTTTTTTTATTTTTTCTTGGAATTTACCGTCATCACACAACAATTATTTGTACATTTACGAAAGTCAAAAAAGACCTGCCAGCCGCGCGTGTTCAATTTAATTGTTGATCATTATTTCTGAAATTCGGCTCATTCGCAGTAATTAGCATGGAAACAGTAGATGGCGCTGCTTATTATATCTCTTTGCAGTGCCCTGTCATCCTGTCCTTTCACATTGTTGGTTTCCACTATTTCAATCACACATGTTTCCTCGATATTCATCAACCATAATTACACTAATCTACAAAATATGAAGCAGTTCAATTTAACGTGGAGCAATTGATCTTGCAATAAGTCAATATTTTCATGCCCAATCATCTGGAATAATTTGAGTCAAGACATTACAAAATGCAAAAAAATTGAAACATTTCAACCGTTTAATAAAAGGGTTGTTTCACTAAAATACAATAATATGCGTAGAATTTATAAATGCAAATTGAAATGTAATTTCTCTCCTGTCTTTTCTTTTCTTCTTTTCTTTTCTTCTGTCCTATTCGCAGTTAAGAACGGATTACAATTGTAATGTCTATGAAATAACTTTTTGACTTTAATTTTGTTTTGTATTTATAGCGAATTATTCTTCACCAGCCTTTTATAATCCCCCAGTTCCCTTAATCTAGGATTATATTCACATGTGTGTAAATATATATAATTATATATATTTAGTATATATATAAAATAAATGAGATGAAAGAAAAGGAAATATTGATATACTTTTTGTGTGGGGATGCTTATTTTGGAAGGGGGGAAGTAGAGACCTTAGGTAACATTGGTCTTTACAAATTTAACACCAGTTAGAAGGCACTTATAAATGCTGTGAAGAAGTAGCATTCTACCTGGATAACGAGTAGAATGCATAGAACATAGTTAAACAAGATTTTGTTGTGGTTTTTTTTAATAGTAAATATGCTTGAGCGAGCCCCAGTTTAAATGCGCAATGATATGCTCAGGCCAGGAGAAATGCAAATTTTAGGGTTATACTTTAGCACCTCATGGTATAATCCCCTATTCATCCTAAAGTACAGCTAATGCACTGCGTCTTCATAATTTAAAAAGAATACAAAAGCATGATATGCAATATAAAAAGTAAAAAAGCAAAGCACATGAACAAGTACAAAACAACTGACACAATCCAAGAATGCTTGTAGGCCCATTTTGAATCTCAACACACAATGCTTTATCCCAGGCCACCGCGTCATATTTACAGGAGAGAGTCCCTAAGTGTTCGGCACATCGTGGAAAGAATAACTTGTGTTTATTTCGAAATCGAAATCAGCTGCCCAAATCCGATGAGACTTCGGACTCTAGTCACACCGCAACACGGACTCCAAAAATGGTGGCCGGTCGGGATATTCTAAAAAAGAAAATGTTGTGGTAATGCTAATTCTGCCAATATACTCGACGTTAAACTTGATATGAAAGTGACTTTCAAACATTTAATTTTCATTTGTTTAATATCCTCTTTTTGTTTGTTTTTCTTTAATAACCTTTCAATTAGTTTTTAAGTGACCTTGGCGTATTTTGTTTGATATTTGTCATATCGAATTATCAATAACAGTGTTATGTTCTGTAAAAAAAAAGAGAAAACATGTGTGTGGAAAGAAATAACCCTTGAACCATTAAGCCTTATTTGTTTAGGTGGGCACTTTGTTCGCCATATCTTCTGTGAGACCGCATCGCCTAAAAATAAACGAGGAAATAAATAAATAGATAGATGGATATATATAAATAGATAGACAGATAGAGAAATGAACGAATGAATTATCAAATAAATGTATGAATGAATTAATGAATAAATACATACATAATAAATGAACAAATAATGACTAAATAAAGAAAGAAAGAGAGAAAGAAAGGAGTGACAACAATTCGGCGAGTCCCAAACAGATTAAGAAAGGGGAAAAAGGTGCGAGTCTCGTTGGTGTGACCGGAGTACTATAGTGCCTGGATTCGACAGATCTGTCTCGAATTCTTGGGAAAGGTAATAGAGGGCAAGTTCACCAGTAGCATCAAATCCTACGTATTGTGTCCTCCAGGGAGGTTGGCAGGGGTGTGGTGGAGGGGTAAGATTGCCCCCTTTCTCCTGCGACAGGCCTTTAAGGTGCTAGCAAACGCTTGCCAGCATAATTTATTCATAAGGCTCGACAAGACAGTTAAGATATATAGATATTTATTTGAATACTGTTATGCGGTACATGAATGAATGGTTGCCGTAGGTTATCAGCATGATCAAAAAGCAGATAAAAGAAGACTGCTTGGTTTATAGAAGGGAATAAATCAAATGAATCTAAATCATGATAGGAGGCGAAAGTGAAGTGTGAAAATGAAGAGATGAAAGGGGATGAGCAAAACACCACCGAGTAGAAGAAGGAAACAAGGTGGACAGGAAGAAAAAGAAGGAAGGAGACGACGGGGAAACAAGAAGAAAAGGAGCACTGTAAGAAACAAAAGTGCGGTGAGGTGAAGACAAAGGAAAGGAGACAGATGCTTTGAAAAAATATATATCAAGTCACACATTTACAAATTAGAAAGGAAGAGAAATAAGCTCAATCAATTTTTATATAAACAAGAAGAAACAAGATTTTATAGTCAAGATTAAAGTTTAAAACACGCACCTTCAGCATATATCTTTAAAATAATAATCACTCTTCGAATTCAGCTTCCCACTCCACTGGAGCACCTTTTAATGATTGAACCTCTGCCAAATTCAGTTTACCCCTGACTCTACCTTTCTCTCTCTTAAAGTCCCAACGTCAAAGGCGTGTGCCTGAAGCAGTTTTCTCTGTTTGATTATTTTGATATCTTCTTAAACAGAGTCTCCGAGAGTGGGAATTGTTTTTGGTGAGGAGAGAAGCAAATGGATACCTTACCCTCGGGACAAAGTGCGATGATTTTTGTTCTCCGCTTAGGCATAGGAATAGCATATTACATTATAAGATTATGATAGGAATGATATTGTTGAAACGAAAGTCAACCAGGTAGGGGTACGGACACAAATACGCTAGGAGGGGATGAGGGGGAGGCTGCCACATCGTGCCCGAATATCAAATTTAATTTTCAGTTTCTTTTGTGACTAGGCGAAGTGAGCGAGCAAACATATTGACGCTTTAACCTTGTAGAAATAAAGTTATTATTAAATACACTAAATAATTTGTCATCTCTCTGCTCAAATATTATTTTTCTTATGCCCTTATATTGGTACCGTAGTCATATCTAAACCTGTTTTATTGAAAGAATGAACAGAAGGTTATCTCTTAATAAAGTAAACACAAGGAACTGCCATTAATTAACACAAAAATAATGGAATAAGGGTTAATAATAAATTAAACAGAAATCGTAACCATTCGATAGAGCTCTAGTCCAAACCCAATTAAATGCCAACAGTTGAGTCACTATAATCTTTTATTGTCCATTTCAAAGCAGCAGCGATCGACTGCAAGTGGATAGCATATCAATCTAACTTGAGCAGGTAAACATAATATCTGTCAAATATAAAACAGGAACAGGTTTAACTAGAATGACATGTTTTTGAGAGAGATTGGTCGGCGACTAGATAGATAGGATCGATTTGTCGGAGAATAAACACAATTGGCAATCGCAATCAGGTCGAAGCGTTGCGAGAGAGGCCGATTATGTCGAAAAAGCTGGAATAGAGTTGTTTCTGTACTGTGTTCTTCATCAAAACATCTCGAGTGCAAGGGGGTGTGGTATGGGGAGGATAGGGGCAAATTTGCATTTATTTTTACGTCATGCGAAGGCCTAGGAACGGGGTTCCTACGGGTGGATGGGGCGGGGCGGGTTACAACCTCTCCGGAGTCCCACGACAATATTGAAATCGTATATAATATGGGCAACCATCCCCTCATATTCGGGCTGCGAGTTGACAAACTTCTAATATTTGGTATATTGACCCGTATTAAAGTATACTGTAATGAAGAAGAAGAAGAAAAAATATTTCAATAATATGTGTCAATTTCATTTTCTCACTCGCATGACTAGTAACCTAACAGTTAATATTACGCAAGAGGCGTCAGCCCCCCGCAACCCCGGCATAATTGTGTTTGTACGCCTATGACATCCTCATCATTATAACTATAAGGCTTCGATTTTGTTATTTTTTTGCGTCGTGATGTTGACAATATAATATATGTTACATGAAAGGAAAACAAGACTGTGTTTTCGTTAAACTTTATTACAGTGCCATATCATTTGTAAAACTGAATATCATTCAACGAACATTTGCTGACGTCATCTTCTAATCATCATCTCTGTCGCATATTGTAATTCCCCTAAAGTGCAAACAAGTACAAGCTGATGTGCTTAGTTCACATTACATGTTTACCTCATATCAGGCTGATCATTTTCATTTATAGTTTCAATTTTCTGATAGAGAAATTAAGTTGCTGTATATCGGCTTTGGTAATTATTTTGTCTGCTCAGAGTTTAAAAATCATCTAAAGTGTTGGGAGCCCCAAACTTAATTCGCCAACACTTTGATGGCAAAATCTCACTTAAATCGTATCATAATACGAAAGTGGGTGTCACTTTAATTAGACATATTTCTGCAAAGGTTTTCACATATTGATAAAAGAATATATAATTTGGGTTATCTGTTGTACGCAGAAAACCGAATTTTCTCCATTACTGCATGGCTTTGAACGGATTAAAAGTAGAGGACTACGGTTAATTTCAAAATGACGAGTTTTTCTAGAACTCAAAATAACTTTACTACAGTTCATGATTTTATCATACTTAAAAAACAGTAATGAAATAAGAACATTTCTCTTTAGGATAAAAAGATCTTGGAAATAGAGTATAATCATGCGGCAAAATTGGAGTAAAGGTTAGATGCAAATAAACGAGTGAAAATGATGTCAAGGAGATTATGACAATTGTCATCGAGACAGAAGTGTGATGAAATTATAGACAGAAAATGAGACAGATATGATCAGAAAGACAGCAGGAAGAGAAAGAGATGGAGATAGAGAAAGAAAGACAGCTAGAGAGAGAGAGGTAGAGAGAGAGAAGCAGACAAAGTCATTACGAGAATAATAGTACCCGTGATGGTATTACTTTCTCGAGTGGGTCTCATTAAGTAGAGATCGGACAGTCGATTTTCTCCGGCAACGAGGTTTTTGCAAGACCGGTTGACGATGATTTCCTCGTCCACAGAGCACCGTTAAGATGACTACGCTGGGCCACCAAAGGGCCGTTGACGGTTGATAGCTGGTGCTCGAGTCGCAAGCTACCCCGATAGACGGGGCCCGATCGCTCCTCCAACACCGTCGATGAGTGTCGTGCGATTTCCCGTCCTACTTGAAAACGTATTGTCCCATTTGGGGGTTGTGTTACCTGCCGCGACCATAAAGTGGTACATGTAATCAAATATGCATTGGGATTTTGTGATAACGTGGACAATGCTAAAACTGATGTGATTAAACTTGTATCAGCGAAATGATATAATATAAAAGATGCATTTACTTTCATATAGCGCATATACTGTCATGTTTCACTTGCTTAACATTACTATGCTTTCAAAAATTCATACTCTTAAATCCGGGCCTTAAGGTTTCAGTTTCAGTTTATTTTCATATTTCACATGTTTTATAATACATCATTACATTTGGCATGTTACATGTTGTACTTATTTTAGGATGCGTTTGTACAAAAAAAAAAGAATAATACAAAAGACTAAGTTGTATAAAGGAAGAAATATGATAGAGCCTAAAGAGAAAGCAATGCTTGTAGGTGATAGGCTCCGGCGCACACACCGTCCAGGGACGCTCATGGCGCTAGCTCAGCAGCAGTTCTCTTAGATACAAGTAAAGTAAATAATTTTGCAATATTTTTTGCAATATTTATATATATATATTCATATTCTTAGCAATATTTGTATTACATAAGGTGTGCAAGTATTTAAAGAACTTCTTCTTTCCGGTTACCCATTTACCCATCCTGGGTCGAGAGTTATTGATGCCTTTACCAAATTCTAACCCAGAAGCCATGATTATCTTCAGTCCAATGATTTAGCCGCTCGCCCATAATATCTGAATCTCTATAATCATAGTGATTAATTCATATTGACGTCACTTCTCGCTAAAACAACGCATATTCAAGCAAATATTCGTGTGTATTTGTTCTAAATATATCGATTTGAATGCAATGATCCAAATATGGATTTAACTTCGACCTCGAGTGTCATGTCTACAGATCGATATACAAAATGTCATGTCTCATATTAAAATGGCGACAATTAAAAGATAATTTTCCAAGTATGCGTTGATCATACGGCTTCATCAAATGCCCATACAATTCGCCCCTGTATTGAACCGTATCAGAGGGACCATTAATGGCTCAATTTTCAACCAACGCGGAGCTCATTGATGATTTCATCGTGCGGGTAGGACACAATTCTCTCCTCTCCCATCCCATCAAGGTGGTCTCGACCGCGGCTGAAGGGGCGGAAGTTCGATTCGTCATTTTCTAAAAGCCCCTCCACCGGGCTTCGTTGTGTGCCCACTCTACGGCCGAGCATAGCTCCCTCGATCAAGAAAACCCGCAATTGAGGAAATTAAAGCGATCAATTACGAGGCGGATTACTGGTAGAAGCAATGGAAAGCGATCTTTAACCCGACTCTTCACTCTCCCTCTCTCTCTCTCCTTCTCAATTCCCTTATAAAGGATGCAGGAAGAAAATAGAAGTTGGAGGAGACATTACAGGTTTGTGAGGCCATTGCCAAATGATTAACAGAAGATGGAAATTGGTTGGTAGATGAAAATGTTACCCCCTTCCTCGCCCCCACATAAATACTTTCACACTGGAACTGTATTGGCTATGATACAACAAGAAAGATAGGAGAGTCAGAGAAATAATTCCAAGCAGTATATGACAGTATATTCAATATACGATATTCAGCAGCCAATGGAAATTATCAAATTGATTGAGATGGTTTTAAATCAATTAGTTATGCCATTACCCTTAGAGCCCTCACACCTAAGCATCAGATGTCCCTTCAATTCCCTCCAACTCATGATATCCATGAATTATAAAATGAGTACAACATTGATGGCATTAGAATCGCTCTGTTTATCTGTTTATATTGCTGCTCTCAAAGGCTTCTAAAGCAGCAGGTCTTAATTATCTATTGTACTGTATTGTACGAAATCGGAAAACCTACTTGACAAAGCTAGTGCATGTTGTTAATGAATTTGCACATTTCAGATTTCTTGCACACAAGCATTAAATTAAACGTATCGACTTTATCATAATTTTTTTTTTTTTTTTTTTTTGCACTTAGTACATATCAATTACCTAAAGACATGTCGTTACTTAGTGAACAAGTTTTCTTATTACATTTCACACTTTATTGCAAGTGATATACTTGCATTTCATTTAGGGAACCACTCCTCTTTATTACTACATGTCTACGTTTTTATTGGCTCTTTTTATAGGGGGTTGTCTTTGAAGTAAATCATTAAGTGTATTGTAGCAGTAATAGGGCGTCTGATCTTTGGATTTGATGAAAATCAAGGTACTTGCCTACATGTATTATCGGCTTTATTGCGGGAAGCCGATGTTTTTTTTTAAGTGACATATTCTAAGAGCTTTCAGAAAGGCATGTGGACAGAATTTATTACATTATATGATTCAAAATAATATAACAAAGACCGCAGGATTGAATAAACCGAGAATAATTGCTTGCAAAAGAAGCTAGGTCGCATATGGTACAAAAATAACAGCGTTATCTGTAGAACACTGGAATATGTGAGGTAGCTATAGGGGGCAGGGGGGCATATCCCACAACGAAAGGCAGAAAAGGTAGAAAAGAGACCGACAAAAGAAACAGATAGGGAACATGGAAAAGGAAAGTTAAAAAAGACGGATGGATCCCTTCTCGCACTTGTTCCTAATGACTGGCCTTTTAACTCATATTTTATCGATTTAACTAGACCCGTGCCCCTACCCCCTGATTGTACCCCAGCGCCCCCTCAAAATATGGCCCCCTTCTTCTCCATAACATGGGATCAACGCCCCAGTGTAACTGTAGAACCAATTGTAGAGCCTTGGTGAGTGAGACCTGCTCATTACCTCGCTATACACCGCCCATATATTTATTTACACTGTCACCACTAACAGCATCGCAGTTACCATTTTCATAGCCATGATGATAACAGATCAAGTTCTCGCTCCTTTTTCTGCCTCATCCTTTTTGCCTCCCCCTCTCTTTCTCCTGTAGCTTATTGTTCTTTAAGGCGTTAAGTGGGACTGTCTTTGATCCACTTGGTTCAATCTCTGTCAGCATGCGATGCCAGCCGATTTTCAACACGAAGCTAGCAAACACTAAAACAGGAGAGCGACTTCTTCGATGGTGTCATTAAAGAGCACGGCGCAAAGAAAAGACGGGGCTATCAAATTTCCGCATCCTTATTTTTCGTTTATCATCGCAGAGAGTACTGATGACAATTGAGTCCTTAGATCTCTCCGTCAGTTTAAACATTCCTAACCTAGATCTCGGACCACCAGTTGAAAACCATGCAGATTGGACAGCTTAACCTAACTCAATGGTTGTTTTTGACTCTCCAATTCGACAGATGTCACGGGAGTCTTCAGATTATGATATGTAGCGTTGTTAATGATGAAGAATGGATAAAATTGTATGAATGCGGTCGTATCTTTCATATACTATTCGTTAATCTGTCGTAGTAACAGCGGGCTCTTTTGTCCCCATTATGTGTATCAGGTTTTTGTTGTTTATTTTAAAATGGGATATGCTCCTTGGTGATTGAATCGTCCTTATTACAAATAGAAAAATAATGAAAGAGGGTTTTATATGTTTTGCTTAATAAAGTCATAACAAAAAGCAACTGTCTGGGACGTAAACAGTTGCGTAATCCTACAGAGTCCATGTGTAGTTGATATCTAAAGAAGATGTAGACGTCATATGACGTAACACGTAACGTAACAGCTTACCCTACGTGTAATGTGACTTTTCGAAGACAAAACACCACCCCCCCCCACACACACACACACAAAGGGGTTTTTTGTGTTTATTTCACTGAAGTTGGAGTTTTATGTCGCAATACCCACTAATATAAATAAGCATAGTAAAATGTGAGGCAGCCCCCCCCNCCCCCCCCCCCCCCCCCCCCCTTATCCACACCGGTCGATAGAGCTCAGGTTTGAAGGTTTGTACTAGAGGTCCATTTTAAAATACCTCAATTATTAACTATTTTTATTATAGTAATTTCAAGTTCATACTTTCGATCAGCAAAACAGATTGGACACACATTTGACCTACTAATCGAAAGCCTCCATGACAAGTCAAGTCTGCCGAATGAATGACCAACACATGACAATATATTATTTTAAGCAATATGGCGGTTTTTTCGGGATTGGGGGTACAACCGACCAATGCAGTGCTCCTGCATAATATGTGATAGCGTTTTTCCTGTTCGAGTTTTTTTCCTTCCTCGGTATTATGTCCCACCCCTTTTAGAAGAAATCATGGAACCGCCCCGGGTCTGGATATCGCATTTCTCATCGTTTGTTAATGGTCACCGTTAAGTCCGAGATTTGCTCAAGGATATGCAATGGGTGTATAAATGGGCAATTATTGGGGAGTTGGGAAAGTAGAACAAACAAGCAAACCACAGCATAATCTCACTTGATCGGGTCTCGGGACTCGCGAGAAAGAGAGCTTCATGATCGGGGATCAAAATATCGGGTGATCGACGCTGATGGAACTGTGACGTCAGTTGTCACGTGGTAATCTGTGGCCAATGGATTTCGGGTAAAGTAGACAATAGGAAAGGGATTCGCTTGTAATGGAGGGGGGAAGGACAGAGTTGAGGACTAAATAATTTGTAATTGATAAAGGACATGAGGACGAAAATTAAGATAGATGAAAGTAATGTTGTATTTAGAAGGAAGGAATTACCATGGGGTAAGTTTAAAATGGATCTTAAGTGAAAACTCCACTCCCATATCAAGTGAATATTAATATTTGTTTGCTGTACTCGCTATAGAATAATTACCTCAATACTGATTTCCCCAGCTGACTGAATTTATTGTGCGCTGATAATCTACATAAAACTTATTTATTGTTACCCAAATTGGGGCCTCGTATGCACGTTAGACGGTCCCACATAATATGTATATATCATTTATAGATAAGGTTGAAGTTCTGGTAAAAATTGTGAGCTCTCGCATTATTTTCATTTCCAAGTGGAAGAATGTCAAAGTCGGAGTGTATAATGTTAAAAGCATTTTTCTTGAGATGCCCTCTTCAAATATGGCATCAAAACAAAATTATGATGCCATATTTTTGTGTAGTCTGTATATTTATGTGCAGTGTTTCTCGTTTAGTTGTTGGTGATTGTCATCAAGATTTTGTCAATTTCTCAACATTGTGAAGATTCCAAAACATCATAATACACAATCATTGCTATTTACTGGATAATCATCAGTTGTGAATAACCTAAAGAAACCTTCTCTCACATTGCCACTGTCGACTATACAATCATTCATAACATCAATACCACCTCAAGTGTCTGTTCTGTCAGACTACTTTAATAGTACGTCCAAATACATCATCTCTCGTTTACAGCTTGTCTGTCATGGCGTGCAAATATCAGGTCTCCTCTGCCCAATTAACCGTTTATGAAATCTGGTGTAAATGCCTTCTTAAGATCTCGGATAACAATCATGACACTTCAAAAATAATCAACCATCTTTCCCACATGAAGAATCTCTTTCTTTCCCTCTCGTGCATACCACCGCACGGACACTCTTCGTTAGCCACCCCGAAACACGCGCACACTGTATGTAAACCCTCACCCACGTCTTATTCTTTCTCTTTCTCTCTATAGCTCTCTCTCTCTCTCTCTGCTACACATACCTTCTAATCACTTTCTTTCTTTCTCTTCGATTCAATCTTTCAGTCCCTCTATCTATTCAAATATATTGTGGAGTACCTGCAAGACTACCCGACATACTACCCGACCTCTCGTGCATACCACCGCACGGACACTCTTCGTTAGCCACCCCGAAACACGCGCAC
>BEXV01000006.1:445924-456031 GCA_003118195.1 Hemicentrotus pulcherrimus | reverse complement strand
TTCCATTTAAATAATCATGATGAAAGAGTATTTCGGGGAATGTGATTTCAATGGGCAGAAGAAGACATTCAGGAGACACATTTATACTTACTCTTAAGGGTATGCAACATTGAAGTTTAAAGGGGTGCTTGCCGTTGGTGCCCCCTCCCCCCTAAATTCGCCACAGGTCAAACAAATATCGACGTGTTCGTGGTTTGGGAGATGGATCACAGCAGTAAACATGCTTGAAACCAAGACAAGTCCGCCTCCCTAATATCACGGGAGCAAAACTAGATGTGAAGCCGGTTAAGAGTGAAAATGAGATTGAGGGGTACAAAGGGGGAAACATACTTAAGACAAAAAGGTGAATAGTTGGGTAGTTGGCATTGTTGAAGAAGATGCAAAATTATGTTTTTCTTAACTATATTGGGTGGTATTCTGATAAGTAAAGCCAGGACTAAGTCCAGACTAAACAAGAATTTTAATTCACACTTCTATGGAATGCTAGGTTTCATCTTCCTCCTTCAATATTCATGACAAAGATTATCTACCAAAGACTTTGTTGAAATTCAGTTCATACTCATTTTTCTTCCCATTTCATTGCAAAATTATTTTTTTTTGACACTTTTCATTGAAGGATTAAAATAATCTGTACAGGGTAAATAATTTGCAACAGGCACTCCATAAAAGTGTGAACTAACTAAGTGTGCACTAACTTAGTACGCGCTACCGGAATACCACCCAATATACTTAATTTAATTCAAGGTATAAGTTAAATATTAAATATATATTTTTCGTACTGTTTTAGTTCATTTTAATTCCCATTTTTATTCTTCTTCAAATTACGTTTGTCATCAAAGTCTGTTTTAAAGGAATAATAGAACGATAATAATAATGAGTGTTATTATCATTATTTTTGTTGTTATTATTATCATTATCATTATAATAATCGCTATCATTATTTATTTTCATTATTTTTATTATCATGATTATGATTATCATTATTACTGAGTGGGTGATATTCTTTAAATCCCACTACTAAATCTATCATAAACACCTATAGTTCACGAAACCAGCTTTTCGACCCACGAAAAAGAAATAGTATCACTTATGGTAAAATAATATGTCTGTATTTAATTCATCGAGACACCCTGATCCAAATTAGAAATATTGTATGAAAACTATTTCAAATATAATGACGCCTACATTTTCCTTTAATTATTGCTAATGCAATATACATGGCCATGAAATAAATGCCCATTCCTTTTTTGATACTTTTGTTCGAAACTTTTCCAATTAGTTTCTTTTTCCATGATCAATAGAACGTGAGATATAGAAATATATGCCCCACCCTGTTTTGGGACAGGCTACAGTAGTTCTATGAATATCGAAATGCCCAAGGACAAGAAGAGTGAAAATAAATCAACATGAAAACAGTTAGGTACAGGATGCATATGTACATTCAGGTACATTCTTTAAAATGCATGGAGAGAATTCTGAGAAGCAGACGAATATTTTTCGCATTATACAACTTACAATGGTAGTATCTACGAAAAGAAAGAGAAATTAAGGAGGGAAAGGTACAAATAAAATGCAAAAAGATGAGAACGACGAAGCAATTTATTGACAGTATATACTTGAAACGACGATGGTGGTAATTTAAAATAATATTGTTAGATATTTGAAGAAAAATGATAGTTTTCTTTGATTACTAGGCGGAAATGATTACAAAACTTTTTTGTTGGAAGCTTCTAGCTTGTTTGTTTTCCACGATATTATTCTGAAAGCATTTTGCAAATTGATTACTGCGCTGCACCGTCAATGTTATCCATAATTCGTATCCGGCCGGGCTAATGATAAGGGCTTGTTTAACATGGTAGATGGAATTTTCTTATGTATTCCCATACTTTCCATCCTTCCTGAAAGCATTTCAATTTAACAAAAATAATTTCATATCGCCCCGAAATCGTGCTTTTATGCACTCTTTAGCCGCGATCAACGCAGAAAATAGATTGCAAACGACAAATTGAGGTAATCTAGTCAGAAGAGAGTGGCCAATTTTGTCCCCCTATCTTTCCAATTTGTTTCTTTGCCTTCTTCCCCGATCGATAATGAGGATCTTTAGGAGAAACACGGCGCGAAAAGACATGGATAATGATGAAGGTGGATTGATATGACCAAGTTAAATTGGCTTTTTACTCATCGATGTTTATGCCATATTTTTGACATAGTCGCTGATGAGGTAAAGTCGACCGCATAACGAAAAGCACACTGGCCTTATTACAACCATTCTTTTTCTTCGTAATATAATTTCATATATATATTTTTCTTAGATTACTGACTGCGCCACTTCTAAAATGTTCAATTAAGAGACAAGAGGAGAGGGAAAGAGGAAGTCGTTCATATCGGACGAGATATATATGAGACAAGCTCACAACGGCGTCAACGCCACGGTCCCGCATCGGGACAGCATAAAGATCCCTAATTGGACGAAAAACAGTAATTTGTCGAGACATTAAGGGTATTTTAACGGTGTAATTCACCGAGGCACTTAGCGTATTTAACTAAGGGGTTAAGACCGTTCTATGACGTCCATCCTCTAAGTAGGATGACTTCTAAGATGACATTTAAACTAGTCTCTATCAAGGAGTCGCTATGTCTTGACAGAAGACAGAGGGAGTAAATTATCGCTGAATTCAGATGCGTAAGAATATAATCATGGCAATAATTTTGTCGTCCCAGTTTCTGTATAGAGCTACACAGTTCCAGCCTGCGATATTTTTTATGCACCCTTTCTTTTAAACTAGCCAAACATGATGAGAATCATTATGTCTGACCAAGGGGATTAGGAAAGCTGTACTGATCAAGTGTTAAAACATATTCAGTAAATGTAGTTACCAAAATGATGCTTATTCACATTATTGATTACCTCATATTGCTTGATTTTTACTCAACATTTTTTTCTACATTGGATCTACTTTCCATCACTTTCGTCGTAGATCTTATCCAACGAAGTAGACCAAACATCCTGGAAAAGAGACTAAATGTTCCTCACGAACTGAGCAGCGAGTGGAAAGTATCCTAAATTGCCCTCGATGTGGTCCAGACCGTGCCGCTGGTGAGACCCACCGCCATCACCCTCCCGAGCCATTATCGGCATTGACATGTAAGCCTTCTATCTCACTTAGGCCTTAATTCCATCATTATCCCCGCCAGTTCCTTCATCATTACCCGCAATCATCTTGGACCCATCTTCGGAAGTGGTGCGATGCGCGGGGCTACTTAACCAAAAATATGTACGCAAATATGGATAGCAGTATCGGAATTAATTTACTCATCTCGTGTGGCATTTTCTTCTCTTTAGTTCACTCTCTCTATTTCTCCCTCTTTCTAAATTTTTATTTTTGCGATCTTTTGTGATTAATCCCTTGTGGAAATATGGTGGTGGTGTGTTTCTTTTTCTCTCTCTTGGTCTTGTGTTCCTTCTACCTCTGACCTACCTCCCCTGCCTCTCTTTCTCACTATCTATCTCTTTCTCTCTACCTCTCTCCCTCTCTCTCTCTCTCTTCCTCTCTTTCTCTCTCACTCTGCCTCTCCCACCCTTTACCTCTGACTCAATATCTCCATTCAATCCTCCTTTTCCCAGTCTTTTGTGCTTACGTTTCGACACATTAACGTTGTACTGATGTGATTAGAAGTTTCCCTGTTTGAGAGGTATTTCCTACATGTAGTCGGAACACCGTCATCCTGTCCTCTATGATTATATTCATAAATCATACTGTTAAAAGGCAGTATGGAGACTTGGCAATGGCCTTGGAAAGAATAAAATTCCTGTATCTTAAATATTTGTAGGAATAAAACCGATAACAGAAGTACTTCCTAATCTGTTGTGAGGCACATAATTATTCAGTCTTTGGTAAGCCACCCCACAAAATATCAATGGAAGTTAAAAATCAACAAGAGACGTGGGAGCTTGGCTGATATAAGATGTATGTTCATGTTTAATTGTAAAGTGAACTGCCTGTGGCTATTTTATTCGATGGTCGAGGAACTAGACTAATAAGAAAACATTATGTTACCTTAACTCCTGTATTTCCCACACTAATTTCCAACAATTGATAATTATAACCCCAACAGCCACAAAAGCAATATGTAAACTGTAACTTGCGATGTCAGGTCTATTTTTAGCGAAGCCATTGACATGATTGAGTTATGGACAGTAGAAACTACGTAATAACAAATAATTCATCTGTTGTAAAAATAGAAGAAACAAAAAAGAATCAAGCATATAAAGTTATTGGGATTACAATGAGTATAGTCATTAAAAACGTTTTTGTATATAATTTACAAGCTAGAATCATAAACGTATCTACAAAATCGAGAGCGACAGTGGCGTAGCGGGGCCGGGGTCCACATTTTGAGGGGCACTGGCACGATGAGGGGTAACTGGCTGGATGGAATTCAGAATTCAGAATTCATTCCTAGTTGTTATAATGATGATAACGTTATTGTTCTTGTTGTTGATGATGATATTGATGATGTTGATTATGATAGTCAACAGCGTGTATATCGTTAGGTATATGTTTTTAGAAAATGAGAGGAGTATGTGCCTAATGTCCCCCGGTAGTTACGCCAATAGCTATGAGCAATTATATCAAACAGTATCATATTATGATGACGGGTTAGAATACAATTGCATGTTTTCAGACGGTGAACAATGACAATATGGGATAATTCATTACCTGTGAGCGACACGACGGAGGAGATGTAATTATGGACGACTGTCAATTGGCTATCGGCTACACGTAACCTAAAGCATTTGACAATAAGCCGCACGTGAAGAATTATCAAGTAATCGATGGGCATGTAATATTTCCGATTTGTAATTTGTAGTAGTCACTTGACATTCTAATCGAGTAACAATTACAGGTACTAATTAGTCATTAAGACGCTTTAATTGTTCCCCACGGCTTTGCCATTCATCGACATATATGTAGACGTAACGCCTTCAGGCATATTGCGGAATATAATTTCTGCGATATTTTTTTTCTTCTTCACCGATAACATACATCTATCGGTTTTCAGCACCTACAGGTGTTAGTAGCGTATACTCTATCTCTCAAATAATGACACCAACATAATTTGTTGTGACACTCATTTATTATTTGTCCCTTGAAATATCCTAATAACGAAAATTGTCATTTGTTACTATCATTACCGTGATAATGTTCCTCATTATCTCTACCATCATCATAATTTGCTTACCATTTTATTATTACCATCATCATGAATTAAATTTCTTACTGCCAATAATGTGACTTGATACCTTTCTCATTTATACCATCCTTGTAGTTCTCTGGTAAAAAATGACACCGTAGTCTTTCCATCTCATCTGCTCACTGTTATCTCGTTTAAGGGTGCTCTGATAAAGAAAGATATAACTGCACTGTCGCAATATATTGACTTTAATATATATATATATTTATTTTGATATATGTATTCCAAATAAGTTTTCAATGTCTAAGTGACATTGCAGATAAGGGAATATCATTGTATAGTATATATAAACTAGTTGGATATGTGGAATACTACTGCGATTTCGTGGTATTAATGGACCTAAAATAGATCTATACTCATCTTATTTTCATCTTTTTGTTTCGTGTCTAATTCTTTGTGCCTCATGAAGACTATACAAAGGCCCGTGAATATGTTCTTTCGTGTTGTGTTTACCTTTTAATCATTAATCAACGCTTTCCTGATTAGAGTATCACATTACGCATTGTCCTTTTCACTTTCTATAATCCCATTTAGTCTCTTTGATGGAGTGATGTCATTAAATGGGTGTTAATTTTATAGTCTACGGTATGTCTTTCTCTTTCTCTATATACTTCCACGAAATTTAATTGACTCAACATCATGTGGAATAACTGTACTCAGTCATGCTATGTATTCAGTATTCAGTCATGCTATGAATGTATTTAAAAAAACTTTTGGTTCTTGGACAATGCAAAGAATTCGTAACAATTGATGGGTATTAATTATGCCAAGAAATTAAAATGCTGTTGTTCAGATAGAGGTGGTAGGTTTTATAAATTCGAATGTAATTCTCACAGACTTGGTAAGTAACACAGAAATAACTTGAAAGTCATTTGTAATGTGCTCTGTATGTTACCAAAGATCGGTGTATGAATATGATTACCTATTGCTTCATGTGCTATATTGAATATGCAATTTTAAGGTGACAATAATATTGTATTTCAGGATGTTCAAGATTAAGTCGTTCAGGCATTCACTATCAGATGTTCAGAATACCTTTCAGATATTTCTTTCAAATTGAGAAAAAACTATTAAAGATGGAGAATAAACTTTTAAAATTTTAGAAAAAAAGAAAACTGTTTAAAAGCAAGATATCCAATGCAATGACAAACGATTCTGTGTCTTGGCATACGTGCGAGCCCATCTGAATTCGAACACAGACACCGTTTCCTCTCATCTCCCGGGACCCGTTAGGCTATATCAGTAGAGGCAACCAGTGTCGATCTCAGCAAGATTGGGAAAATTTACGAGTCGAGATAAAGCTCTCAAGGTCAAAGCCAAGGCGAAGACACACTTAAAAACTGGTTTCGAAAATGAGAAATTGAAACCAATTAAAAGACCTAACGACGGCTTCTCAAATCGAAGTCAAATATTGACGCCTGACGCTAATATCGTCTCAATGGGATAATATACTGAGGGGTTGGGGGTCCAGGAGCTCAGATTTTCTCCTCCAAAAATAAAAATCGGCGATATCTTCGCTGTATGCCAGTATGGTGTGTGAAGAAAGGCGGAGTACTGTGGAGTTGAAAAATGATGAACTGCCGACGATTAAGGTATGAAGATTCGACAGAATGAGGAGATACGATACAAACTAGAAGAAAAAGAAGTACTTAAACTGTAAGCGTAAAGATCAAGATGATCATGATGATGTACATTGTAAAATTTGGGGTAAAATATATAAAAATCTTATACGGACGAGGGTAATTTTGTGTTCGAACTACATTTGTCATGTTTGTGGGCAACTATAACAGATTGCTCAGAACGTATGGGCATGGAGCGATGGCGTTGCAATTATATAAACCGGGATGGGTTTTTTTTTCTTCCTTAATGGTTGTTGCTTAGTTTGTCGTCAACGTGTTCATGTATGAGCGAGCCATCATCCAAGTTGAGATAACGATTCGGCAAAGAATGTAGGACACATAATATCCCCAATGTTCTGCATTTCTACCATGTTTTCCAGACACTTCTTGCAGTATAATCATGATGAAAATGACGGTTGTGCAAGTAAGATTACACTTAGATTAAAACAGATAACTCTATGAGAAGAAGAAAATTACAATTGGATATCGTTATAAAGTTACATATTTACATTTACAATACAAAATTAGTTTTAAAATATTTCTGGAACCTCTCCAGAAACCGTTTCGACGAGTCAGCGTTGATACGTTCAGCGTTTACACTACTTTATTACTTAAGTATCATATTGTATAAATATATTGAGAGCAGTATACATCTATACCAAAAACAAAACTGTAAATAAATTACAGTGATTTACATTTAAACAACCACGAATCAAACAGAATCAACAAATGGGGATGACAGTCCGTTTTGATTATGTTCATGACGGTTTCAAACCCTCAAGAAATCCATTAGGCATAATTACGCGATGTCGCGATCACATGGCTTAAAAAGCATACAGTTAACTTTAGATTCATAGATTTTAAAAAGAATACTTACATCTAATTAATCTATTACTAAGGTACATTTTTCGAGATGGTTGTTCAGTTTCGCTATCGCCACAAGAGCAATCAATTACACCGGAGTATTTTTCTAGTATTGTAATTGAAAGATGACTGTCTGGTATCAATAGTCATCAATTGCTGCTAAACTGACGAACATAATATTTTAATAAATGTTTAATACACCTTTACTCCCACCACACTCAGCTTTCTATATCTCTCTCTCACACTCTCGCTCTTTCTCTCTCTCTCTCTCTCTTTAATAAATGTTTAATACACCTTTACTCCCACCACACTCAGCTTTCTATATCTCTCTCTCACACTCTCGCTCTTTCTCTCTCTCTCTCTCTCTCTCTCTCTCTTTCTTCTGCACCCCTCCCCCAACCACGCTGTATCTCTCTCTTTAATACACTCAATATATTGTAAATGAGGAGTTTGAATAGAAATGACTTTCGATTACAAAACCTTCCCATCTTTCTCAAGATACCTTGTTGCTGTTTGATAGCTTAACTTTTGAATATTAATCATGTTAATGATGACAATATTGGTGTCTTTTTAGACTTTGACGGATTGAGAGTGCTTATTGAAAATTGATGGAAACTGAAGATTGGTAATATTTTTTCTTCTTCAAGTGTGCATGTCTCGTAATCGCCCCTAAACTCTGTAATTATAAAGTCGTTAACAAAAACAAAGTTCGACACTTAAGTCCTACTGGTTTACAAAATTCATATTGAAGGTATTCATCTTTGATTTATGTGTCGCTACTAGTTGCATATCAGAAAGTGAAGGCCTACGACATATATTTGAGAGTGAAATCGCTAATTCCGTTTATACTGTTTACACAACTCCTCAATGTGAACTTCACCTTGTACAGTGGAACTTACCATAACAATAAACTGTAATGTTTATGTGGAATATTATGCAGATCCGTACAATTATAAGGAAGGGGGACATTCCATATGATATCAGTTCACTAACGTACATATTCTATTCGGTGGTTTCAAAGAAAACACATTTATCTCAATGACGAATCGGACTTTGACTTTGATTTAGATATTATATTTAAGTTTTACTAACAAGAAACAATGTTATTGGAGTCAATATACTTGGGGCCAATTACTAACTCTGGCATTGTTAATTAAAATATATATCACAGCGTGAGGGTAGTAGGTCCAGACCTAAACTGCAGGAACTTAGAAGCGCCCTCTACTAAGTCCAGTTATAGCTCTAACCACGGATCATTCTGTGCCAAACCATCAATAGTCCCTCTTTCATGTCCAGTCCACGTTCTACCCTTAGTCGAGGATCTAGGACTGCCAAACGCTCGCTTGGCTATCTTTCAAGAAAAGTCCTAGTTCTACTCACAGTCTTGGTTCACCCGGTGTCAAAACCTCGCTATTTCTACTTCAGAGACAATTCCTGGTACTTCCCATGATCTTGGATCGCTTTGTATCAAACCCCCGATGGTCCCTCTTCCAAGACAAGTCCTAGATCAAACCCTCGCTGGTCCCTCTTTCAAGTCCAGTCCTGGTTCTACCCACATTCTGGTGCCAGCCATGATACGTGTCCGCCTTGTGATAACTGGTCGTAAATATCGAAGTTATATGATCGAAACCTCCGAGTTGGCCTACTGACCGTCGACGATCACGTGGAGATATTACAACCCAGTGACAGAGTCGATTGGAAAACAATGCACACAACGAGGTCCAAATATTGCCATGTTTTCTGTCAAACTTGATCGTTTATGAAATGGGTTTTGAAAGAATGGCATCTCTCATGATTTTATGCTCGTTTGTCATCTTTTTTCCTTCTTGATGTGGACGTTTTTATGTACAACTCATATTTGACTATGAACAGCAACGTTAAAGCGAATTCGTCGGTACATGCATGGTATTCATCAATATACCAACACACCTATTAAACAACGTAACGCTCTTTCATTTTCTCTAGAAAACCGTTTATGTGGTGGTGGTTATTTTACCCGAGTGCTAAGAAAGCATAAATGCATGTCTGTAAGCTACCAGACGGCCGAGGGCTTTAAGTCCTCTCCGAGGGACCTGGTATAAATCGATGATGTGATCATGTTTATCAGTAGGCCCATTTATTCAAAATGTTATATAAATTGATAACCAAGAAGTTGACACAAAATAGATAATACTCGTTATAGTAATAAACATAAAAATGATAACTTAAATGATTTAGAGATAATAAAGAGTAAGAGTGTTTGAATTTGTGCATCATTAAAAGACATTCCGTTTAGTATGTAAAATAGTTTGTCTTGATTTGTTTTATTGGTTGGCGCTAGTTTGACACAAAAGGCATTCCTACTCTGATTTGTGTGTGTGTGTGTGTG
>BEXV01000006.1:425845-437512 GCA_003118195.1 Hemicentrotus pulcherrimus | reverse complement strand
CCCCCCCCCCCCCCCAAAAAAAAAGAGAGATATTAAATAACATGATACATTAATGGTACAAGTTTCAATTTTTTTTAAATACTTTATATAAAGAATACAGTCGTTTTTTCTCACACACCTGGTGTATTTCCATGTTAATGTTCATATAGTGATACGTAACAATTATTGGCACCCTCATAAGCTTGTATGATGTGCATTACATTTTTTATTTGATAATTATAGTATAATACTACTTAAAATAAGGAAACCTTTTCTCTAACCTTTCCCATGTCCGAGAAAGACCGTCGATGAAATAATTTAAGATTTCCCCTATTGGAACTATAAGGAAATTCTTCTTTCATAAAGAATTTTACGAAATTGTGGTCTACTCTCACTTATACTGTTATTAACATGTTTAAATCAAAATAATGAGAGTAACAGAATATAAAAGCAGATGAAATATTTATTTTTAAACGTATAATTATAATTGATTTTAACTAAATCCTGACACTGCATATTAAACTACATTTGTCAAACGGATGAATAATAATTCATGAGGTTATAGCAAAATACAAATCTTCTTTTCACACTAAATATTAGATTTATATTTGTACATGATTGATGTCATATCGTAAAATATGTGAATTTCTTGAAACAGAAACAAAAACAACCTTATTGAAATTAATTGAAGTTAAAATCAGTTATTTGAACGTAATTTGTAATAGCTTTCGACTCAAAGATTTAAAACAAGACTTATCCTTTAATCGGCAACGAGAAGAAACAATTTTTTACTTGAATAAAAAATTTACTAACAAACATAAACGTTGATTATCACGAATGTTGAAGAACCGGGGTGTCATTATTGACACATACATAGATATCAATAGCGGTGACAGATAGCACCGAATCCTACAATTAAAGTCGTATGTTTCACGCAATCGAAGGTCACTTCTCACCCCACGGCCTGTCAAGGGGCGTTTAAATTTGCATGTAAGCGGCTTGCTCGGTCTATTGGCTTTTATCATGAGAGCGCCGAATCAATACTGTTAAATGCTCGGTTAATGCAGTAATAATTGGAATGGCCGCAGACGTCTGTATCGATCAGCGGGGATTTTAAACAAAATGTGTTCTGCCATGTTTCCGATGGATGGACAACCCATTATGGACTCACTTCACTTAGAGAAAGGGATTAAAGAAAAGGGAGTTGGAGCTGGGGGAATGGGTGACAGAAAAAAAGGGGAAGAGAGAGTGAGAAAGATGGGGGTATGTTTAATCTTTAATATGGAATTGTTAATCTCATTGTAAGAATAAAAGAAATGCTATGTGAAAGAGTGAGATGTGGAAGAGGGTGGGTGAGAGAGGGGGTGATCGAAGTGGTTGTAGTTAGGGAGATGTGGATGGGATAGGGGTAGGAGAACGGGATGACAGAACGGGAACCCTGGAAAGGTGGAAGAGAGATAGAGAGAGTGGGGTTGGTAATCTATAAAATGGTTTTACGTGTGGGTCCATAAAGTGCGACTGTCATGAATGTGGCTTTTAAAATGGCGAGATAGGGCTTGGGGTTAGATAAATCGAGCTTAAATGGTGACGGGTGTCGTAAGCACGGCCAGTGAGTACTTTCATCCGATTATGCTTTGGAATCAAAGAAAGAGAATAAAGCTGCAGAGGTTAAGCTTTAGAGATTGTGTCACTATGCTATACAATTTAAGTAGTTAATGAAAGCGCGAATTTTGGCAGAATTTTTCATTCTATTTTTTTGTTTTTCTTGCTTTTGAAAGTGTCAAACATTTGTTTCCCCCTTATGAATGGAGACACCACTCAAGCAAAAGATAAAAGGAAGAATAATGATCCCATCACCACCCCCATACACACATACACGCACACACACACACACACCATAAAAAAAATCAAGCAAGTGAAATAAAGAAATAAAAGTAAACAATCTTCATATAATGATAATATATTATGCCTTGATAATTTATCAACATCTTCAGTTATGGTATTTGAAAAGAAATCGAATAAGCCGCCTGACCAAAATCAATCTGTGAGGGTTGTGTTTATACACTTCACATAATATAACTGTATGAAATGTACCTACTTATTACAAGAGAGGGTTGTTGAATGCCAGCAAAATGCCACTAATTGACCGTCCAAAATTGTCATAAAATAAAACGGTTTCTGTGTGGATATCATTGAAAGGTTGATGCGGGACGTAACGTTTGTGAAACACTATATACCATTAATTGGACACATCGATTAAATGACTCGACTGTGATATTGCGATGAAGGTTTGTCGTCAAAGTCATATCACTTCATTTTTTAAAGACTTTATCACTCTAATTCTATGTTTTTGTAGCTGAAAAGAAATGCCTGTAAAGCGAAATCACTAGTTTTTACTGTTGAATATGTATCTCTAATGGATTTGTGTATGGTTGTGGTACAATTTAACATGATAAATAAACATGTCTATATATGTATCAATATGTGTTATTGCTTCAATCTAAAATTTAAGAATAAATTTGTTTAAATTTTACAAAACATGCATATAACATGCATAAACAATTGATGATCAAAGATTCTCAGTGAAATCATCATAAAAGTAGGGAGATGTCAGAGGAAAGTTATTTTGCACATAAAGTTATTTACTAATAGTTTTTTTTGCGATGAAATAAAATTTTAAGTATAGCATGATACTTGCAAATAGGTTTTAGAATGATAATCGCAATCCTCTTTATAGATCTTAAAAGCTCAGATTTTTTTTAAAGAAATAACATGTAACTCAAAGTTAATGAATAAAATGCAACAATACGAAAAATACATAAATATTGGCACCATAATGTTTACACACACACTTTTCTTTTTGGAATTTATTAAGGGGGTAAGAATCAGGCAGGAAAGAAAAAAAAATCGTCGACAAATATAATCTGTTGAATAAAGGAAAATTAGGAAAAACAGGTAAATTTATGGGGAAATTGACATCCCAATTTTAGCAAAAAATGACACATGTTGTTATCTGCCATGAAATGTATTATTCTATGATACTGTGTACTTTATGTCTCATCTTAATTACATAACACAAGCACATTTAATGTAATTTAAAAGGTATAAAGTAATTTAAAAAGTACTTCATGAAGTAATTTGATAAAAGTTATTAAATTTGAATTGAACAGTATGAAGCAATAAACAATTGTTGAGTAAATGAAAAAAAAAGTCCAAGGTTCTACATAACCATTTCTATTTTTCAAACAAAAAACGATGTGTGTCTCTACTTTTGCATTTGGATTGTGAAATGAAAAACGTAATAAATGACTCAACTTTAACACTTCATAGCAAAGTATTGCAACGTGTACCATTAATTTAAGAGGGAGAGCTAGGACATACCCCTCACGTTACAATAACATGCTACTTCTAATCATGTCGATAATTGCTTAAAGATGAAGTTGAGTTCTGGTCATGCGATTGCATTGTGAAAGAAACGGTGTGGAATCGACCAGAAAAGGTTGCAATCTAGCATATAAGAATTTGTGTGTATTGCAAGGTTCTGGAATCATCAAAATGATAAGAAATCTGGTAAAGTTACAAACACTGTACACAGAAAGATGTATATGGGACTACACGAACACGTGGCGAAAAAAACCTCCCCCCCAAGTTTTACGATAAACATGAGATATTTAGAATATGCAGGCATTTGAAGAGCCATGCTTTTCAGGGAACATGTCTTATCTGATGTTCTTCCACACTTGCATAATAACAAATGATTAAGTTCACGAATTATTTTTCACCTCTTCCCAAAACTCAACCTTCTCTTTAATGATGTAGGGACTGTCATATCGCACTTATTGTTCTAATCAACGATCTATCAGCGATGTGTCATTCTTGTCTTGAAAATACACAAGCCATCACGGCTTCATTTAAACCAATCGCTGGTTTTATCCCGTTGTCTGTTACCGGTATTTATAACCTAACCCAACTATAAATCGTTTGTTGATTACCAAGAGGGTGTTATTTTGTGTATGAATGTGTATATGATTCAGCGGACGATACGTATGAGCATTTCTATTTTTGTATAGGTGTTTACAGATCTTGTGTGTGTAGAAATTCAATATAAATCATATTAATTTTGTCATGTATTTGAGTTATTGTTTTAGGTATGCCAGGCTTTGTGGTAGACCAATGTTTGTTTTTTTGTGTCGCCTTTTTAACTGAAGAAAGATGCGGACAACTAACAAGCATTATGTCGTAGTGATGGTTGGATAATGAACATGCTATATGGTTTAATATTTTTATTTGGCAACCACAGAATTACGTGCATTTTTGTTTTATTTAAAAAACGTTCGTCCTTCTTTTATCAAATAGAAGACGACATTTTCGATCACCGTATTGTGGCTAGGTGTATAAAACACTGATCGCTACTTAGGTTTAGGGAATTGCTAAAAAGTACCTTACTTTACCATATTTCAGATTAGCACAAGGTGAAATAATAATAACTCGTATTTTGGATGGGCACATATGCTACTTCTAGATGACTGCATTCGTGTTCTTACGATTAGAGACTGGTGTTTATCAATTGATAGAAGGATTGTACAACCAAGACTGCCACTATAGAATGGAGTTTAAAGAGATAAAAGTGAAGCAAAGAAAGTGGGTTAAAAGCAGCTCTTGCTAGCCCAAACCTGATAGAGACCTTAATATGTATTGGTCAGCTAATGCAGAGACAGCTTGGTCAGCTACTGGTTTTTAGATAAGCCTGAGTTCTGGTACTTTGTATTACTTTGCCTGTCATATCTGTATAGTTCGAAACTTCATACCTATTTTCCGTACATTCTACCCGGTACTTGAGATGGAATATTTAATTTGTTTGTGAAATCCTATACATTTGAATGAAAAATACCAAAATTATTTTTATTGTTTTCCGATGTAAATGGAAGCAAATAAAACTTTAAAACTTCAACTTTCATGATAGAAAATAAATTCTCACAGAATCAAACATAACTTACACTTAATTTTGAAATTACAACTAAATGCCCTTAGACATTTTAGTAGATTTGCAGACTCAATTGAGCTTAATCCAGCATCATGAAGAGAGCACGTTTTTCTCCCAATTTTGTGGACCCTCCGACAGGCTATTTTATTGAAATTAAATCTCTGATTTACATATTTGAATACATGTATAAATGAACATCATATAAAACTTCAGTGAATAGAACATGTTGGTGCAATGTCTCTTTGATAGTAGTATAGGAAAGGATATTATTATAAGCTTTGTTCATATTGGATAATATTATACGCGGTAAAAGGATGGAAATTACTCCGATAGTTTATTCGTTGATATCATGATCAACATGTTGTCCTTTTTTTTTTTTAAAGAAGCTCTCCTTCTTTTTTCATTCTTATTCTTCCATCTTTTTTAAATTGTCCTATTTCTATTACTTTACCTAGATTTTGTTTACATTCGTTTTTCTTTTCAACTCCTTTCCGAAAAAATCATAGTAAAAAAAAATTAGTATAAAGTAGATTATTATTTGGTGGTCACAGAAGACTTGTTACTTTATTGGGAGTGAAGAGGGGGACAGAAAGAGAGAACAGATACAGTGACATGTATCTCTAGAAAAAAGCAGAGCCCTCTATTTTGAAGAAAAAATAACTTTGTAGCTTCCTATCACTTTAACTATTTACAAGTGGAGTTGACTCTAATGCAACAATAATAAAGAGACATAAAGAGGGAGAGAGATCAAGAGAGAGAGAGACAGAGACTGGAAGATGCTACTCGTTTTTCGGACGCTGTCTAAGGACCGGTCTATGTCATTATGTAACAATTAGTGGCAATTAGCGAGGAAAGGTTTTAAACAGCGGAAGCCGTCGGGGGAAGCGTTAGTGAATGATTCTTACACGCCGGGAGCTGCGTGTCGTTTAGTGCTCTAACCTCAAAAACTACCTTGATTAACCATTTATAGAAGGGTATTGTTTGGAAAACCAGTAATAGACTGTCGTTTCTCTCTTCAATTGTTCTGTTAACTAATGGCAGTGAGTACTCGACTGTTCAAAGAGAAAGTACAGTTAAGGCCAGGCGATTACATTTTGAAAGAAACTGTCTGAAAGCGATCGGAAAAGGCTGATAATCAAGTGTGTATTGTTGTATAAACTCTGAGCATTATCGAAATGACAGAAATCGCTTCTATCTTGCAGAAAATCGTATGCACTGCACATAGAAATTAGTATTTGGGACCACACAAACATGCGGTATGAAAGTTTGGACCAAACTTCTCAGATATTTCTAGTCATATTTTGTTTGTTATCATGAGGGCATTTGAAGGGTAAACTTTTTCAAAGAAGATTTCTACTTTGTTACTCTTCCAAACGGATAAACTTTAAAAATGAGAAAGCTCACAAATAATTGTTATCTTCACCGGAAATCAATTTTCACTTTAACTAATGGCAAAAGGCACTCGGCTGTTTAAGGGCGTTTTCTTCACGTGTTCTCTTAACTTGAAAGAAATGAGTTATTATTCCTGTTTGCTTTCGGTTTTGACACCTGAATCCCATTAGCCGGATTAGACCTTAACTGCTAAACTTGTTCTCCTATCGCATGACATTTACTGGTTTCTGAAGAAGCTTCATTTATTGCCAAGTTCAATTTTGTCTTGTCTAAAATATAAAAAACCTATCCGCAATATTTTATCATCCATCTAATTAGGAAGCATCCATGTTTTTATATCTATAATAGGAGTCTATAAGATACCAAATAACACACCTTTAATAGACTTCACCAGGTATGTTACTGTTTGAACTGTGCCTAGAATACTTCTGATTTTTATCAGACATTGCAACAAACGTCTGGTATATTAACCTTGTCATATTGAAATAGGAATGATCCTGCTGATTGTTTCATGTTCCTGACAAAGAAGACTCGTGAGTGGACATAAACAAACCTTGAACCTTTACTTACAATTATTCTAATCCTAAAATATCTAATAATCTTTACAAAGCTATTTTATCACCAACCATATACAAATATTTTTGGATGATACATCAACGTATTATGGAATGGCTTTGTTCACACTTGCATGACAAGATTAACACTTTGGCCGATCCGAGCAACGGGCAGATCGACCCACAGGAAACCAATTAACACTATTAAAAACGATGTAACATTCACAACCTTGTTCGCTTGTGTGAAATGTTCGTCTCTAAAAGTTATTCTGCGTGAACTGGGGTGGGGGGGGNGGGGGGGGGGGCTCGTCCGATTTGTTTGATTACAAAAAAAAATTATGTTTGTCAGTGATTTTTCTGGACCCCCATTTCCCCTGAACAATCCTGGATCCGCCTTTATCTCTGATGACATAGGATCACAGATTCACAGGCAGAAATGACAGTTCATGCTACTGTCCAAAACTTGATGGACAGCCATTACCGTCTCTGAGGAGGATGTGATGAGTTCTTATCGATAGATAGAATGACCAGTGTTGTTTGGGTGACCATTAGTAAACTCGAACTCCCCTGACCCGTTTCGGCTGGCGATCTTCCCTGCCTGTCACCCTAAACGAACCCATCTCCTTCTTGTATGACTGTGCCATGATTCCGTGATAAGTTACTTTAAACATCACAACATTTGGTTGTTTGTCTTTCCCTTTTTATTCAACAAGTTTAGAATATATCGATATTCAAGGCTTTATGCTTTAAATGTAAAGATGAAAAGAGGTCTGTCTCTCTCCCTATATTTATATCTGGTTCTGTTTGTCATTCTCTCTCTCCATGCCTTTTGTTTGTCTCGACTTTTATTTAACAGTAAACACTATAGTAATGGTCTACTATGCTCTGATAATACCCAAATGATATTTCATTTTTAGAGATCCCTGTTTGTGAAATTTCGTGAAGTAAAATATTTCATGTTGTCCCTAAAATGAGATCTTTGTTACACGCCCCCAACAGCTCGTATCTAGGTTTATACGCAAGTCATTAAGTGTGTTCAAATTGCGTTTGATTGTGTATCTATCACTTCAGTTTGCCCTAGGTGCAGCATTAATGAATCTGTTTAAGCTGACATGTTAAACAGTAAATGGAGGATGGGCAGAGATGTGGAGGGAGAGTAAAAGAGAGAGAGGGGGAGGGAGATATTGGAGATAAAGGAGATATTGTGAGAGTCGCAGATATATAAATAGGCTTCATAGGGGTAGTGACAGAGCAATGAGATGACGGGAGAGATAGAGATAGAAAGTAATGGGGAGAGTCTGATAGAGATAAGTTTATGCAGGCACAGAGAGCGGGAAATGCGTGACAGAAAAGTATAGAGAGGGGAACTGAGAGAGAGAAAGATCGAGACGAAAAGCAGAGAAAGAGAGAGAGGTCCAGAAGGAGGAAGAGAGAAAGGTGTCGGGGGTGGGGGGTTAAGAGAGAGAGAGAGAGAGAGAGACGGAGAGAGAGAGAGGGGGAGAGAGAGAGGCAGAGAGAAATGTGCACATGCAAGAGGGCAAGGAGGGAGAATGGGAGAGGAATAGAGAAGCGACGAGCGAATCTTCGATGCAATTAAGAGAGGAAGTGAGGGAGCTATGCGTGTTGCTACTTCACTTTGTTATTCGGCTGACACATCACCGATGCCTTAAACTATTCTAATGAGTCTATTAGCCAGTCCCATCTCCTGCAATCATTACTCTTACACCCTTGCCCTGGCCTTCGCCTAATAACTAACCATGGAAGCTGCTCAAGATACATAGTTTTCTTGTCTGAATTCCATCAAACACAACCGTAAAGATCGACTTTCAAAAATCAACCACAAAGGAATTTAATATGTGCATCACCATGATTATTGTACGTAATCAGATCTTCTTCTCCCCTTCTCTCCCATTTCCCCACCCATTCTTTCTATCATTTTTTTCATCATGTTTATATAGTAGGGTATCATAATTTAGTTTTAAGTCCCCAAAAAGACCTTTAACACTATCACCAACATCAGCATTGACCATTTCATATTATACCATTCTCTTCAAAATCATCACTTCTTTTTTCCTTTAACACAATCTATTAAAAAGAAAGACAAGTTGGGGGAAATAGAGAAAAAAAATCAGTCAAGAAAGAGCTCTTCTTAAAAGCCCAGCTCATGCTGAATACCGTTAATCTATCGCGACAGTTTACAATAGAGCGGGCTCTTTTCATGAACAGGAAAGGGGTCTTTATGTTCCCTAAGCTACACGATAAAAATAGGTATAGAGAGATGTCACAATAAACGGATCAATACTTAAGTGGGACATCACACAGATAAACACCGAAGTGTGGTGACATGAAAACACATTCAACGATTTAAATTGAATAGGAGAACAGTGTAAAGGGTGTTCGAAAGAGAGGACGAGCGGCAGAAAGATACAGAAGCGGAGTCATTCTTATTTTAATAAAGAGCGAAAGTGCTTAATGTTTAATAGCTTCGGGTGCATCAATGGGCCATTGTGTGCTCAATCGCTCAGGGGTAACACTTTCCACAAAGGCAAGCTTTTGCGATCAAGGCGCTTAAACACGCTAGGGGATCTCTGCCGAAAAGCGAGGGTTTAAGGAAGCCCCACGTCTATTGTACCACTGTCCCGCCAGATAAAAAAAAGAGGACCAGACAATCGGCTTATTATAGCCTCTATTAATGGACGCCGCTTGCAACCGATCGATCAAATCAGGCGATATTAGAGAAAAGTAGGAGAGGGTAAAAGAACGATTCGGTGAGGCAGCTTAGGTCCCCCATCTTAACCACTTATTCCCATTCGAGTGTTTAAAATCGTACGAAAATCAAACATCCCCTGCGGAAGATGACAGGTCCAAAATGGTGAAGTAATCAGTGTTTGCTCTTCTGAATATGATCCTAAGAAATTCTTTATCCATCTTGTTTACTCCCCCTGGAAAACAAGAAAAGGACTACCTTGGGAGGACTTTTAGGGGTGGGTTGGGGTGGGTGTATCTACCAGTAATGACGCAAATATTTTGTGTTTGAAGAGCTATTAGCAAGGTACTTTGTTTTTCGATCCCACCTCTCATTTGCTCTCTCCCTGTCTCCCTGTGGAGTCAGCTTGTTGCGAAATCGAAGAGCTTTGAACGATCGAGTAATTATCTGCGATCGATTGTTTGGAGTACCGGCGGCTGTTGAGGCCCCTAATTTCACATTCATGTCACATGAGCCAATGACGTCATTACGCACTCAAATTCTCAACGAAGGGAGGAAAGTTGCAGGGAAAAGGGGGCGGGGCGGCATGCTTTATCTCTGGCTGTTATATTATTTGTATAAAAGTTTTTTTTACCGAATTGAGAATATTTTTTTTTTCTAACTTAACACAACAAATCGTAAATTGTGTTCTATTTTCATCCATGTATTCATAGTTTCACGTAATATCCTTCTTCCTCCTCTTTTGCATTGGCCATGACGTCATATTCTAACATAACCGATCGATGTAGACAAAGACCAATTATTATACCAATCCCTTTCTCCACATCGGCCTAGATATCATTTATAATAATATAATAATAGCCTAATAGTCCACTCCAAATTTTATTAAACCGAAACGGAAATTCTTTTTGCCCAATCGATCGTGAGCCCGGCAGCCACTGAGCAGCACCAGATCGACGTTGCTCTATCCCTTATTGTTGAACGCCTAACAAGGTAGCAACAACTCCCATTTTTTAACGTCTTTTGATATGACGCGGCCGGGGTTCGAACCCACGACCTCCCGGTTGTGTGGCGGACGCTCTATTGACTGAGCCAACACTCCGATAACGTATATCAATTTTCGTTTTCACTCGTCATGCTTACCAGTTCACCTAATGGTCATAAATAATGACCTTCTCCATTAAAACAATTTTGTTTGCATTATCATCATCATCATCATCATGAACATTATTAACCCCTCTCTTTTCTGTGTATATGTCTACATGCATACATACTAAAGGATGCGCATGTATATGTTTCTTTGTTTATGTCTCACATTGATAATTTCTACCAACATTTTCCCACAGTTTAAGCCTACAGTACATGTATATAACAGTATGTTATTGAGATGACTGTAAAGAAACAAATTGTTTACATCATGACCTTATATACTTTTTCGAGATTCGTCATTATACAGAATCCATTCGTAAAAAAATTACTGAATAAAAAAATAGAGACAATAACTACAATCTCGCTTCCATTTTCTGCATGCATGGAGACGTCATTGTAAAACTTTTTGCGAGATTCGTCATGCAGTATCCAAGTGTAAACAAGTGACAATAACTAAAATCCCGCTTCCATTTTCAGGAAGGATCAAGACGTTAGTGTAATAACACATGTCAACCACTGCTTCTCTGTTTGCTCTCTTATCTATGTACCTCTTGATCGATTGCTCTTGCTATAATTCATTCACCGATCAAAATGGCTGTTTACACGAGTGAAAAAAGAGGCAAATTTAAACGCCATGTATCATTAACGAGCTGGTATCATTACACCGTGATCACAGTCGTGTGCCACTTGCTCTCTGCCCGCTCTATCAGCGGCGGCCTGACGGCGGCGCCCCGGCGTAAGATGGCGCCTTCGGGCACGCTTCGCATTCGACCGTTACAGACTCGTGCATACGAGGAAAGCAAGCCGCCAGGGTTTAACAAACACATTGATACATGCACGAAGGATATTATTACGTACCAGTACTAATGTTTTGTAAAGTGTGCGTGTTATTGTCTGCTCAC
>BEXV01000006.1:408077-425765 GCA_003118195.1 Hemicentrotus pulcherrimus | reverse complement strand
TCTCTCTATCTCCCTCTCTTTCTCTCCCCTTCTCTCAGTTGTGTATTACTTAAAGCAAATAAAACATAAACAAGTCTCGTTAACACAGTACAATAATATAACGATTTTCTTTTTCTTTACATGATTGCACTGTAGTATGTTTGGAGAGTATTATGAAACGTTAGAATACCGTAAGCCGTGTTTTCATTAATATACCACCCAAAGCATGAGTATACACTTTGGACAATCATAGAAGAAAATTTTGTTCCGATTTATAGTCAACATTCTTTAAAAAATGCCAATCGGGGAATAATCATCTGTCCGATATACTTTTGGGTAGCAGGTTATTTCTTTCCACTCCCCCATCACATTGTTAAGAAAAGGTGATCATAATTGGGCTGTACATTGCCTAAAATTGGTCGGGCACATAACTGACATCGTCATCCACATATTTGGGGTATCATATCATGTCTTTATTTGAAATTTGTAATATTACAATGTTGATTAAGATATATCATATATTTGATTGAGTGGATTCTAGAGATCATCGACAACTACCACATCTCTCACTTTTACATCTTGTAACATTTTCTAAGATTCGTATTACAAACACAGAGTATGATTTGATACCATCATAAACATCTACGGAGAGCCGGAATGGCGTTAACTCATATACGTTCATCACACTTAACTCTCGAAAAATTATCATCTTTCATATTGAAGATTTTTTACAAAAAATTTGATCCATGGATTTTTTGAATTGACAATGTTACCATTTTATCTCAAAAGGAAACGACAGCGACATATCGGATTGCAAATCGGACACCAGCTCCATCTCGAAACGAAAATTACCCGTGGACGACGACGATGACGACTCGTCCTCGCAAAATCCAGGGGACAAGGAAAAGAAGAAGAAGGCGAGGACGACATTCAGCGGTCGGCAGATCTTTGAACTTGAAAAGCAGTTCGAGGTGAAGAAGTACCTGTCGGCAAGTGAGAGGGCCGAGTTAGCTTCCCTACTGAACGTCACCGACACACAGGTATTGATAACTTTTATGTCAATTTACGTTTGGTACCCCCGGTCACACCGATGAGACCGAAACCAGGCCGATAACAGAAAAAAAATCGATTGTTGATCGGTTAGGGGTCAGTTTGACGGTGTGACTGGGGTATGATAAACACGATCGCCAAAGCTTTCAAGAAATATTTTTCAATACCTTATTCATTATGTTGCTTTAAAAATGATCATATTCGGAAAATGTAATATCACGATATCTCATTGTAAATTTCGCACATTTCAATAGGTGATGTCGGCTGAAAATTGATTGAAGTTGGTTTCATTTGAAAGTCTGTGTGATCGTGCTGAACTTCGGGATGGGGATGGGACGAATATTTCTACACTTGACATTTTGATAGTCTCTTTAATTCACGATTAATGCAAAACTATAATCGTGTTATAATACTGCTTCCATGGCTACGTAAAAGGAATGACACATCCCCGTCCATTTAAAACATAATTATTTTGTATCATTTGACGTTGATAGTAATTTGTGGAATCCAGTAATGTTGCAATTATTTTACCTTGTTTCTTGATTTCATATCACTAATGTATTCTTAATGCAGAGAGAAACAGAGATATGAGGCATTCCTATTCTATTTAAAGATAAATGTTCTTTATACAATGTCATTGACATTTAACCTGAAACGAGTGCACTTCTTGAAATTTCATCCTATCTATAGACTTCCATTGATTTGTGATGATAAAGAGAAAACTAAATATTGTAAAGAGAGAGAGAAAAAACTAGGTTGTGACAATTTCTCTCCACGATGAAATTTAATGAAGCTAATCATACTACAACTCTGTTGCCATTTTACGGAGCGGAAATCGCATCCATTATGAGATGGTGGATGCTCCCATTTTTTTTCCCTAGGACGCACGTGCACAATAAGTTCGCTTTAGATTAAATTTCACGGTAACGTGAGTTTGGCGCATGCGAGATACTCAAAGAGAAAGAAGACCCAACATCGTTTGGATTTTAATATTGTCAATTTTTTTTATGAGGAGGGAGTGGAAGTTAAAATTTTGAGGAGTTTTGTGCACGAACTTGTAGGATATTATTGCAGAGGGGGTGGTAAAGGTATACATGTAGCTCGAAAGAGGGAAAATATCAGTGAGTTATACCCATAAGTTATATCGATTACTCTTTTGTTTCTATTTCGCGCAGAAATGGCAAAGACAGTTTTTCATCACACAATGTGCCTGCATGCAAATAGCAGTAATCAGTGATGAAACCAACATTATCATTCGTACAGTAATTGGTCGAAGCAGCATTGTGATAATGATTATTGTAGGGTGATATCAATTTTATTCATACTAAATACCCAAACCTTTGTAAACAATAGACTCGCCTTTTGAAGCATAAAGCAAGAGTGTTATTTCGTGATCAATGCCAGTGTTCACCGTGAGCGCGCTTACCTTGGCAAAAGTGCTTCTGCAAATAATTTTGAATCTTTAGTTCGCTGATTCTGCGCATTTTGAAAACCGAAGATGCAGCGCGCGCTCAAACTCGTGGCGTATTTAGAGCGTTAAACAGCGCGCTTCAACTGAAAGATGTCATGGAAAGATAATTAAAGCTTCTAGTTTTAGTTCCAGACCCACAGAAAAAAATTCTATCTTGGGAAAAAATCTAACAAGCAATGGAATCTGAACCACACACTCAAAAATTAATGTAATACTTGCAAAAGAAAATTTATACCATAATCCCTACTCTTAGTTCACTGTATCCCTGCTAGAAAATAATTCATATTACTGACATGAATTTTGCCACATTATGGACTTAATTGAATAAAGGGAATCTGACAATAATATCCCATTATTCCATCCCACTGGTCGAAACCTGGGACAAGTAGATTCTTCAAAACTTGGAAAAAAGAACCTAACTTTTTCCTTTTCATGTTCAATAATAGTCAATAATGATCTTCGTCACGGTTTCAGGAATTTTGTTGTGGTTTTAAAAGTTTCATTACTCGGTATTCTATCCCAATATCGATCCCTGACAACATGGTGATCGCCATCCGAAAGTACAATGTATCCTCAGTCTCCGCGTGGGAAGAAGAAGTAGGCTCAGACAAGATGTAATTTGACATGCTTCAGGAGCTTTGTTGCAAGAATCCATGTTCCCTTGAAAGGAAAGACAGGTTGAAACAAAACGAAATCAGAAAGATATCGGACGTATCAATGATCGGAGATGAGAGCCCGAAATTAATTTTGAGCCGGGACACATGCGGGCGCACTAAATTGAGTTCTCCTCGGGAGGAAATGTAAAGACATCTTTAAGCAGGCAATTATGCGTAGGGAAGCCTCAAGTACGTGGCGTTTCCTGTCATTTGTACGGATTATATCATTGGATCGTGACTTAGCAACGCAATGATGAGAGATCGCGGGATCTTCGCGCCATTGCCGATATTCACCGCCATCTTTGCTTCTACTCAAAAGAGGTATATACTTCTTTCTTTTTTTAAGGAGAAGGAGGAGGAGAAAGAGAAAGACATACGTTCTAGCGAGAAGTTGGGTGCACTTTCATCGCTCAATTTGAAGTCAATGATGTCTAATCTCCTGAGCGATGTTCTGTTTTGAATAGTGATTAAAAGGCCCTTGTATCGCTCAAATGTAAATATCATTAGAGGTGGCTTATGGAGAGCGGAAATGGAACAGATATAGCTCTGTGTTACTGTGGTTGTGAGGTACAATTCTAAATGGCAATGATCGTGTTGCCTGACTGGTTAAAAAGCCTAGATTAGCAAGGGGATTACGAGTGATTTTTCTTAACACGCTCTCCGAGAGAAGAAGGAAAAAAAGTCATTTACCGTTCCCATGTTGTAATTACGCCTGTCTCGCCCCATCATGCCAATAATTTGTCGTCGTGCGCGTTCCCGCGAGCCAGTTTTGTGGAATGCTGAAGCTATTAGGCACACGCCACCGTTTGGCGACCAATTTGTCTTTGCTCATACTTTGATTGCGCTAAACGCCGTAATGGGCGCTCCAGGAAGCCTATTAGTTGTGTTCAGGAAATGTAGCAACTCGTCCGGCTCTTTGTTAAGCGAGGTTCGAAAGCCCGTCGGAGTTGAGGCAGGAAGAGCAACATTTTACAACGACCCCATGGCTTCCCGCGCTTTCACTTCTGCAAAAATCACTTGTCATCGTCTGCACCGCAAAAGCGACGCCCTACACTTACTCTGAGGGATTGCCTGATAAACCTCGAGCGTACGCGCACGTGTCTTCAGGAACGGAAACTCTAATTTGCATTTTACTTATCGTCTTCGCGTGTTAACAAGATAATGGACTGCACGATTTTTTCACCCGTTTCTGTTTTACCATATCATGTAATCCATATCTTTCTGTCTCTTTTCATTTCTGACACTGCCCTTAGGTGAAAATATGGTTTCAGAATCGACGGACGAAGTGGAAGAAAACGGAGGGGATATCGAACGCCGAAGCGGCCGAGCACAAGATTGGTGGACCGAAACATATTGATACGATCAGACAAAAACAGATCGACGCTAACAAAGGAAAGCTTTGCGACGATGTTGGTCTCGTCAAGATCGACAAGGCAGACGAGAAGGTGAACGACTCCCATAGCCAGCTTCCAGTCAACGATGTCGTGGTGGAAAGTTCTGGAAGCATCATGAGCTCAACGGTTGATTCAGCCATCGTCTCCGATACACGGTTCGACGTCAATGACCACGACAGGGACACTAAGAACATCGAAACTGTGGTCGTGAAGGACAACGTCTGCATAGAGCTTTGTCGCGCTCCTCTCGAAAGGTGCCATTTCCCACCCGTTGTCAAGGAGGAAGCTCAAGAAGAGTTCTCGGAGGGTATCCTCAAACCAGAAAACATTTGCCATCCTCTGGACAGACCTCTAGAAACGGACAATTGTCCTTCAGAAATATGAATGGTCTTCACCCAGAAAGAAGACTAATCATTTTCCTTCTGATATGTATATTTTGTTTTTAAAATCTACACTGGATGTAAATTTATTACAATTTATTGTATCATGTATTGTATCGTGTATTGTATCATTTCGTTGCAACCCTTTGCAGGAAAGACAGACCTACTGGTAGTAAAGCTTCCTCTCTTTCGTATTGATTTGTCTTACCTTTTCCTGTAAACGATTTCTTTTTTTAGAAAAGATTATCATGTACTCAGTGTTTGGTATTTCCAATAAGTATAGTATTTTTGTTAGATAAAGAGGTAGCTTTGTTATATAGGCCAGGATTTATCAGAATCAATTTTAAGTGCGCAAATTCTCTATTGCTAATGCAGCAGTCCTGTTCTACTTACGACCATCACACACTTTACGATCCGATTTGGGAGGAATTAAGAATAGTATTTGATACGAACACTCGAATATGTGAAATCTTAATGACCAATGACCTGAAGAGTGAGATGATTAAGGCAATCTAAATTTCAAAGGATGTCATGCTGAGATGCTTCCTTGGAAAAGGAAGAGCTTTATCGGCACAGAATCGTAGTGACATCGGACTAGCAGTCCTATTGTCTACGATTTCAAGCCGACTCGGGTTTTATTCTGACCAGGAGAGTTCAGTGCGTTAAAATTACAGTTGTTCTAGTATTCTCATAGATTTTATAGATTTCCAATCTAATACAATTCCAATTTCTTCGAAAGTCGGATCACAGAACGATCGTACGTGTAGTGTGCGTTGGGTTTTATTCTTTCTTGCCTATGTCGTTTTAGCATTCCAAGCAAACAAAAAGATATCATTAACAAGGATAGTCTGCTTTGATATAACCTACACATATTTATTATCCTAAGAGACACTCGAGGCTTTATAAATTATTCAATTTAGTAAGTGCATTTTGTACTGATTTTTTTTTTTATCGCTATCAAAGATTTCTTAAAGTGTTTAAAAACTTAAAACACAGTGGGCAAACATTGTAATGTTTTGTATTATAATGAAGGAAGTAGTATTTATTTACGGTTTATTGTCAAATACAGGATTCATCAAATATGCTTTTTTTTTCCCTTCATTTTGTCCATTATGAAATCAACGAGGCCTGTGAGACAATGTATAATAATGAAAACCAGTTAAACAAATTATCATTCAAACAAAATTCTACAGACTTGCCTATTTACAATTGAAAATATAAATACTTGTTTTTCCCAACTGTCTCACGTCACGTCATCGAGTTTTGCAGCCCCAACTTTTTGGGCTTCGGACCCTCTTTAAAAGAGGATTTTGTCGAGAATAGGCAAATTTCAATCTGATTTCCATATGATAATTTCAATTTTACAGGTTGATTACTTAAACACAATCCATGCATTATAATTCACACTCCTTTAAATGTAGAATGATTATCGAGAAACATACGAAGATATGGAATCTTTATTTAATAAAATCGTGCTTTAAGCCTTTCATACTTTTTTATGTGTTAGTGTATACGTTATAACAATTTATCAGTAGAAAGTGTGTGTTTTCATTTTTACAGTTTTCACCCAATGTCTTCCCAATCAGCCATTTGTTATTACAAATTGAAACAACAGAACCCATTATAATATCAAGTTAACACGTTTCGTGAATAACAATTCTATATGAAATGAATAATGATGTTATGATTATGATCATATAATAACTTGATGCGAGCAACAAAAGGACTTTTCTTGTGCCAAAGTTCGTGAGTTGTCCTTGTTTTGGTACCTTGTAATCACAATAATTGCTGCAGAATGTACACCTCTTCCCGGCTAATGACCGCTCCATATACTCTCGCCCAGACATGCTTGAAGCACCATTCATCAAATCAATTAAAATCATTATTTACCTATCTCGTCTTGTCCTTCCAGAACAAAAGATCTTCCCGCCTTCAAATCGTGCGCGTTACTATTCAGACCCTAAATCTTCCTGACATGTTAAAATGATATGATTGTTGTAGCAGAGGTTTAGGTACACTGTGGATTTTATTTTCTAAAAGTAAATTAGAGTCAGTGTAACGTTGTCGTGCAAACACAAAAAGCTGAAAGTTCTGCTCGTCGCCACTCTTTTTCTTTGTTGACATCGTATAACAGCCATGTTGAATAGCATCGAGGCGTTGCTTGAAGAGATAATTACTCTTAAATTAATTCAACAGGACGCAATAGCATTGGTGTGTAGACACTTACGACGATATTTTGGGGAGTTTAATCGGCAGTGTTTTCCTTGGATGTCCCACTTTTGTTTACTTTCTATTTCTAGAGGCGTACGAGGAGCAGTAATAGGTTTGCAAGATGCTCGATCATGGACGAAGATAATTATTTGTGGTTAGAAAGGAAAAAAATACCAACATTACTTAAAAAGTAAGATCTAATCCAAGGCTCGTACAAATATATGTTGAATAGATACTTTGTCTTTCCATTGTGGATAAAATTATGTTGAAATAAATTATTATTTAGATTTTTAATGAAAATAAGAACATTATGCTGCTGAAAAGGTCGCTTTTAATGCATACAATGTACAAATGAAATGAAGTAGTGATATACTCGATGTTACACGATTTTGACGATGAATTTAGAACAAATTGAGGCAATGCTGATTGAATCTTGCAACAGTGTTATATAGGCATTCGTTTGCAATGATCTATTTTAATGTAATGTCGCTGGCTCTCGCTGGTCTAGTGACAGGGCAAAAAAAAAAATTGTTTGAAGAAAGCGCAGAAAATCATTGTTAAATCTCTTATCTGTAGTACATTGATTATGAATGTTTTTCATATGGCCCATTCCGATTTGGCCAAAAATCAGCTTACTTTGACCAAATTGAAGTAAGGGCATGTTTCTCATAGAAGGATTTTTATCAGATTATCACTCATATCATTCTCGTTTTAAAGTTTTAGCTGATGACGTCATCAATATCGCTTTTCTTCAATAATTGTGAAATACTCTGCCACACTGGTTTTGTTGGGGTTCTTTCTATCTAAAAGTCTTTTTTTTTTATAGATTGAAAATGCATTACTCAAAAGAAATCGACGATTGTAAACACCATGATGATGTATAAATATACGGAGTCCACTTTAAGTGGATAACCTATGTCAATAATGGAAAAGACTTCAGTGTAGTTTGTGTTAGTATGCATGGATAGTATCGCGTAGTAGTTTTTCGGGACTGGAAGAAAGAGGGGGAGACAAAGAGGGAAAGAGACACAGAGAGAGGGGGGAGAGCGAGAGAGAGAGGGAGAATTGGCAAACATTGAGAGCGACATGGGAAAACAGGGAGAGAGAGAGAGCGAGAGGGGTGAGTGTGTGTGTATGTCTGTGTGTATGTTTGTACGAGAGAAAAAACCGAGGTGGGGGAAAGGGGGACCGAGAGAGAGGGATGTGAGTGTGTGTATCAGTGTGTGTGCGTGCGTGTGTTTGTGTACGAAAGAAAGGGAGATAGGAGGTGGAAACAATGAAAACGAGAGAGAGAGATAGTGAGGTGGAAAGGGGGATGTTGAACAAACATGAGAGAGAAAGAAATAGCAGAGAGGCATGCATTTAGACGGGAGAGAGAGCTGGAGGACATAAGATAACAAGGGAATTAAGACAGCTTATGAGACCATGTTGAAATAGAACATTAATTTGGCAGTGAGAAATAACTGTCATGTCTATAAAACTACTTACAAGAAATAATATTCTTTGAATAGAGTTTTGAATAGGTAAAGAAATTAAACTGAATATGATAAAAGGCGAAATAAACAAAACATTCTGAAGGGGAAAGGAGAAGGGTGTCAAAAATTATTTTGTGAGAGTGAAAATCATGGGAGATGTTACGATGGTAAAATAGGCCTGGTATTTCTAATCAAAGGTGAAAGAGTCCCTCTGTATATGTTGGCTATGTTTACTCGTAGAAGACAGGCAATATTAGTTATTTTCAATATTACTATAGGTGTCGTGGATGAGTGGATACGCCGCCGAACTGTTGATCTCAAGGTCCGCGGTTCGAGTTCCACCGCGGCACTCATGTCCTTTGGCAATACATTGATCTACATTTGCCACTCTCCACCCAGGTGTTAAATGGGTACCGGTAGGAAGATATTTCTTAAAACGCTGTGAGCGTCGAAATCGGCAGCGTAGCATAGCCGGGTAATGTTGGAGCGCCTTGAGGACCTTTGCAAAGGTCGATACGTGCGCTATATAAGAATCCAATATTATTATTATTATTATTATTATCTTTAAAATAAGTTGATCATAATTCATTGATAAAGATGGGAGTATGTAGATGAATACTCATAATGATGATAATCAATGTATTTTTCTTTTGTTTGTGACGCCTATATGCATGGTGATGTGCCCCTCCCCTTTTGGCACTCCAGATTTTGTATTATTTTTTTTTTTTGGGGGGGGAGGAGAATTAAAGTAACATTAAGAGAGAGGGGGAATTGAGATGGACCAAGGAGTTAGAAAGGGGTTCCTTCGAAGGATAAGTGCAGAGGAATATATTAACTCTAACACATATTCAGCAGACTTGATATAAAAAAAATAAATCCTTATTACATATCCTGTACATATTAACTCTCATCACAATGTAACACTTACTCTTTTTGTAACGTCGATGTCGGGCTTACCTAATTGCATTAAAAACATGTTGATGAAATACAGTCGTGTTCGTAATTTCATATACGACCACCCCGATCGAGCTTTAAGGCGAGAATTTCAAGAAGTGAAGAAGTTGCGACCGTTTGAGAACAGTAACGTGGCGTTAATTACGTCGAGGAGTTGGACTTGCCTCTAATATGAGATGGGGGAAATGTCGCTATCAATTTGCGCTGCATATCTTCACTGTCAACTCAAGATCCATTCCGATATATTTCAAGTTCCATCGATTTTATTCATCCTTCCCAAGTAATGTCACTTTTTAGTCTGTCATTACCTACATTACACCTGTCATTGTTTTTATATCAAAGCGAACTTAATTGATGTTATTTTTGTGTATAGTTGAACCCCTCCCTTAAAACAATAACGATCGGTTTTATTTAGCTTGCTCTCGCTGCTACATCCAGAACAAGTTGAATATGAGGTATTTTCTTTTGCTTTCCCGCCATTTTGAAGTTGCGAGCAGACGAGCTTTCTGCGCAGTCCTCCATCACCACAACTTGACTTTTTGAATTCCAAACGCGCGCGACCCATCAAGAGGTAAGAGTTTTTTCGAGACCGGAATAAATTAGACTCAAGGAGCAGCGCTGGCGGTGATATGCTAGCTTTTCTACGTCCGATTCAAATTCTAAAGACGACTTAATAGCCGCCAGGTAGTGCTTTAGACACAAGTCCTCTGCTCTAACGGATAGTTGGTCATATAACAAGCGTTTAATAAGGACAAGAGTCTCCTGCAAGTGAGCACTTTCCATCTTCCTTTTTCTGTTTTGCTTTGAATCTAATATCAAGAAAAGCAAAAAGGGTTGGATAGCTTCCGGCCTGATTTCCATGGTGTTTAGTCGATTTGGAAACCAGCAAGGCAATAGTTATGACAGGCCATTGAATGAAAATGTTGGAATTGATATATTTAGATAATGGAATGATCGTTAGACAGGGGAGTCCCTGGGGTGCCTTCCAGCAAGCATGAGTGATTGCAAAGGCCTCTCCGCATCTTCGATCGAATAAGTGGAGGAGGGGCCACTTGTCTCTCTGATTCTTGTTTCTCTTCCTCTTCCATTATGCCTTGAAACCGTGATGCCGCTTAAGCAACCTTAAAAAGGAGGCGAAAAATAGCCAAGAAGTGAAGCCTTGGAAGATGCCCCATCTACAATAGCAGCTTTGGATAAGTAAGGTCCTGGAGGAAAGAAACAGAGAGAGGGAGCACAAATAAGACGGGGAGACGTGGTCGGAGGGAGGGTAAAGAAAGAATAGACAGAGACTGTTCAGGTCCATTAAGTGAATGCCCGACAAACGGTTTTTAGTGAGGCATTGTGAAGGAGGGCAAAGCATTTATTCAAGCCCGCGTCGTAAATGGGTTCTATCGGCTTGGAATTTGATCCGTAGCGGAACAGCGGCAAACGATGGGTATGCCACTCAGACAGCACTCGTGAGTGGGAAAGCGAGGGGGCAGAAAACGGTGACATGACAGCATACAGAAGATACCTGAATATCAAAGGAGGGAGGGGGCAAACAGTGTTTGTTTGTTCATCAGGGGCGGCTCCATTGGGAGGGGGGGGGGGCTATGCATAATGTCATGCCAGAAAAACGGTGAAATGTCAGCCTACAGAAAGAAATCTGAATATTAAAGGAGGGAGGAGGCAATCGGGGCATACCGTGTTTGCTTGCTCTTGAGGGGGGGGGGCGGCGGCGTTACGGCGGAATAATGACATGTCAGAAAAACGGTGACATGGCAGCGTAGAGAAGATCTACAAATATCCAAGGAGGGAGGGGGTATATCGTATCTGTTTGGCCATAGGGGCGACCTCATGGGGCCGGGGGATTGGGGAGTAGAGCTTATGTATATGCCAGACAAAAATGCGGCAGGGTCTATGCACAATGTCGTACATAAAAGTGCTCAGTTCCTTCAAAATAACATTTTGACCGACAAAAAAAGGGTAATCATCTAGATCTGAATTTAACTTTAAAAACATTCACAATACATATTAAGTAAGATTGAATAAAAAAAATTCTTTCATAACATTATAAGTCATTTGAAAACCGAGTTCTGAAAAATGTCATGACGTAAATTTGTATTGCTATGTTTTCAAGGAAAGTTAAATTGCTAAACTTTCATTTACAATAACAAGAAATGCTTTTCAATAACTATCGTTTGTCAAAACGCTGAAAAAAGACATTAAGAAACTACAATATATTGTTCAGTAATTAAGTCATATCATAACGTTAGCCTTAAAATCTTTATAGTTATTGTAAAATCAGAAATCGAATAATGAAAACCAAGTATATTGTTGATTAAAAAATGTGTCTACTTTTCACCCAAAAAAATAAATGCATAATCAGACGGCAGGATCAATTTATCACATTTTCACAAAGGAGTTTGATGGAGAATTATCGGGAGGCTATGTCATTAGTTGTAAAGAAATGTCTTAATTTTGTAAAAGAAAATTGAAAGTAAGAGGTAATTACAAGTAATAAAGTCAAAGTCCGGATAAAGGAATACATTATTTATTCAAAATTATATACATTTATTAGATATTGAACATATGAATTAAAAATTAAGTTTACAAATAACCAGCACAAACCTTTGCCAGTCGCTGTGCGTGACAGTGTATGTGCTAGCCAGATTGAAACAGCCAGAAACTTGCAGATCTAGGCTCCGCTCAAGGTTTCAGGAGATGTGGTAAAGTGTCAAATTAGATTCTGTGCTTGCAGGCTACACCTAACCAGTCAAAGTTTTATATCAATGCATTGCCAAATACTTAAAGGACAACATTAGATGGAAGGCGGTTATCAAAATGAAAGGTGTAGGAAGCAAGAAAGGAAACCATAACGATAACAGGTTTGACAGAGTGAAGGAGAGACAGGCAGACAGGAAGATAGATAAATATTAAAGAATTGCAGAAACAGAACTAAGCAAGATCTAAGAAAAGGGGTATGATTAATGAATGATTGACGGATAATGACCGGGTGATGGGCCCGAAGTGACAGCCAAAATAAGATCCCAATTTTATGTTTTAGTCCAACATTCATAGACTACGAGTCCATTTATTCCCAAAGTGACAGAAAATAGGTTGCGGAGAATACTAAGTGGTGGATAGAAAGACATTCCGGTAATTTGTTAAACGCCAACAGTGTAAACAAGGCAATAAAATTATATATTTGTAAAAAGGTACACGGTTTTTAGGACGAATGCTTATGGATTAGTTAGCCAGGAATCATCACAGTGTTGCCAAGGGGTTAGAGCAAATACTGAATAGAACATTTGTTTGATTGTTAGAGCAGTTTCCCCTCCAAATCATGATCACCTTTGTCAACTCATTACGAACATTCGTACGACGACGAGAATGCTTTTATCGTCTGTTTTATGGCCATAATCATTTCTTTAGCCACAATGAAGCGAACTAAAAGTGCATGGAGACAGGGGGTATCATGAATGCTATTAGCAGTAATATGCATTTAATCGTGTTGACAAAGCAGTAAAATCCATCAATCATCGCCATATAACTGTAGACGCATTGCCCCTTTTTAAAGTATTTAAATAGTTATTATAGATATTGCTCCAGATATGTAGAATAAAGGAACAATGGCTCATAATGTGAACGGAAACAAAATTGAAGAAACTTCATAACCCGCCGGTTATTCATCGGTGTACTCGGGATGGTCAGTATTTAGATCATGTGGTTGGTTATGATGAAAGGGTTCTCTAATTTTTCTCCAAAGAATGCTCAGGAGTCAGGACTAAAATATATGGATTATTATCTGGGTTAATAGAGATATAGTTGTCATGTACATGATGTAAGGGTATACTTTGTTTGAATCTATGAGTCCCTTTATACCTCGGTGATTAAAATGAGCAGATGAATGATTGCACCAATGCACTTTTCCGATTCCAACCACAGTTGTTCGAAATTAGACCTTTATACCCATTTATATTGTAATCCGTTCTTCTTACTAAAAGAGCTGAAGTGACATTTTTTTCAGTAACAGGAGCATATAATACATGAAAGGAACCTGTCAATGAGCAAGTAGGTGATAATATTTTACAAGGAGGGTTCATCAAATCTATTTTTGTCAAATAAAGTGACATTTTTAAAACCGGTTTAAAGAAAAACTAAGAGAACTGAAATGAGATTGTCCGCACCCATATCTTGCATACCTGTTTGACCATCTTTTCAATATTAATGTGATATCATAAATGAATTGAAACCTTTGAAATTGGCTTCTCTGCATGTAATTGAAACTTTTGAAATTATAGTCATAATACACTCAAAAGGGATGTGTTTGTTAGAACGATTATAATATTAAAATGATCATGACTTCATTTCCCTAGAAAATGACAGGGAACCCTAATGAAAGTGGTACAAAAACTAAGAATAATAGTACCCATTTCAACAACAACAATCCACACAACTCTTCAGTAAAAGCCTGATATTTTCATTTCCCCCCCTTTTTTTTTCTTCATTTTTATTATTTTGTTCGAGGAGGGTGGGGGGAGGGCGGGTGTGTATAAAAATAAAATTCCAGTTGAAATCAAATGGCTGCATAGTAGGACAGTATACCGTTGCAAAAGTATGCAACAATATAATGTTGAATATAATTTTGTAGTTAATGAACTGTCTGGAAGTTATTCTTTAGTGTGACATTTGGGATAATCAAAATTGAAGCTAATTGGGAAAATTTTACTAGAAATCATAAACAATGAAACGCACTGGACACATATATGGGTATACTGGACTTCCCAAGCAAAATAATACCAACGTTTTGGCTAAAGTTTTAAACTATATGTAATTCTAGCCATTTTTGAAACATGAAAGCACCGCAAGACCGATATTGGCTGAATGTTTCCAAAATTGGGTAAAATGTAGCCGATTTTGAGATAGAAGTTTACCCAGCAGACATGCATGCTCCCCTTTTATCCAAATCGTTTTAAACTGTCAAGCAACTGGAAACTACAAAGCAATATATCCTCCCACAAGTGAGTGGAAAGAATTGAAAATTATTTGGCACCTTTTCCCAGAACTCAACATTCTCTTTAAATGTAATCGTAGTTGATGGGGAGAAGATTGCAATCTTGGTTTCGGGCACTTTGCTCTCCGGGTGAGAAAACATGCCAAATGTCAGGATCCGATCTTTATCGAGGACCAAGTGCTCCTCTAATGACTGCTAATTGTTTGAGGTTGGACATTTAAAAGAGGCTGTCGGCATAAATAGGAACATGGGCTGCTTACACAGTTACCTTTTACATAGAGTTAATTTCAACGTGATCTTTTCCGTCTATTCCTACCTCCGTTGTTTCAGGGGGGGGGTGGGGTGTTTCACAAAGATTCTGAGTCGAACTTATCTCTGAGTTGGAATAAACAATTATGGAATGCTGTTAGCATCTTTGAAAATATTTTGTAACAGTTATTTTAAAAGGCATAAATTTTGATTCAAATTATTCGTATTTTCTTTTATCAAGGAAATTTCATGTTCTTGATGTTTAATTCATGAAAAGTCTAAAAATCGTGACTTTAATTTTTGCTTTTGAATATATTTAGTTTTAAGGCTACAAATGGCTCTCCATAATATTTAAGTCCAACTCAGAGTTAAGTTCGACGTAGAATCTTAGTGAAACACCTTTACTGTTGGATTCTCATATCATTCATTTCCTCTGTTCTTTTTTTAAAAAACTTTTAGCTTGTAGAAAAGTAGAAAGACTGGAAATGTCTTTGTTTAGTGGGTAAGTCTCTGGACTATGGATCACAAGGTACGGGATTCGAATCCCTGTCAAAGCACTAACGTCCTATGGCAAGACATGGGACGTGGAATGACATTTAGCACCCCCATCCGGGTGAAGTAAATGGGTACCCGGTAGGCGGAAATTCATTGAATGCTTAAGTGCCTTATCATGGTATCCGGTAGAATACAGGGATGTCAGTAAGAACATGATTAATACTGATGATGAATAGTTTATTTATTTTATTGATATCATTTTCACATCACAGCCTAATGAATGAGATCTCAGTAAGAAAAGGAAATTTGAATGATGTATTATACAGATTAAGCAACAATATGGAAGAATGAAACATGAATTACATTATTCGCTATTATTTTGTTTGTTCAATGTTCTGTTATGATCTGTTGTTATCTTGTTGAATTTGCAAGCGCTGTGATATAGTGAACTATGAATAGCGCAGCTAAATGCCTAATAGTAATAATAACTTAGCTGGCATGCTTGTATAGTTTTAGCTCAAATGTAGGGAATACATTGACAGAGTTTTTATTTAATAAACAAAGATAGTCGTATTGTCGAGGGGGACAATACATTTCGCTGCCAATACGTTGTCCTATACATGTGTCCCAGAATGGTCATAATTAAATAGAAGGTTGAGTTATGGAAAGAGGTGAAAAATAATTTGTAAGTGTTATCATTGTCATTATGCAACTAATGCAAGTGTGAAAGAACATTAAAGTAAGATGTCCCCTGAATGACACGGCTATTCAAATGCTGCCATATTTTAAATATGACAAGTAACAGCTTAACATTGTTTGTGTAGTCCCATCTACATCTTTCTGTATACAGTGCTTGTAACTTTACCAAGACTGGACCGATTGTCTTATCATTTTCATGACTCCAGAACCTTGCAGTATAGACACCAATACTTACACAATTCAATCGTATGACCAGAACTCCACTTTATCTTTAAGGTGTGACACCTTGCATATCTTAATCTTCGAAATTCAAGGTTTGTCATCACTGCATCAAGATTAGAAAATATGGCTATAAGAGAAACCTCTTGTATAACATTGCAGACATTAATCACTTTTAGTAAAACATTACCTCATTTGGTAATGTGTTATCTAAATCCTGAAAATTCATGAAATAGTTTTTAAGGTGGTCTATAACCTCGCTTTAAAAAGAGAGGGCGCTTTATCTTTATTTGAAAAGCTATATTGCTACTGAAAATGGTAATGCTGTGCAACAGGTTTAGCGTAACAAGTTTATTGCATTTCGTGACTTGTTCGGCTCCATGGACTGCTGGGTATGGGATCATCAATTTCTGGACACGGCCTGCGCATCACCCCCTTTGTTTCACACTTCCCTCCCCACCCCCTTTCCTCTTGATATTCTTTCTTTCTCTCTTCCCCTCATCCTCTCCAGTTCGCTCTCATTTGTCGCATCAAGGGGACCAGACCTTGTGCTCTGCTCCTGTGGGGAGTATTTAAGTGTCCACGTACGTGTGGTAAAACACCTCAACCGTCCACGTCAAATTTGCTCTGCACCGATTTCAATGACTTTCGTGTTGACTTTCCACCCGAAAGAGGTCAAAAACATCCGCCCATTTCTCGTGATGAGTCGAAGGATTTTTCGTTCTGACTCCAGCAGGAATGAGCTTCATCGGGGAACATCAGCTGAACAGCGTGTGCCTCTCTAAAAGCTCCCAGTTCCTCCCACTATAATCTACTTTTATTGACCGATGTTTAGCAGAATAGTTTCGCATTGCGGACTAGTCCGGGTTCAGGAGACTTCTGATCTGTGATGAAAAATGAGAAGAAATACAACCGTTGATACTTTCTTGACTCAGTCGATGATTCTTCCCAATATGACGTCTTAATTGATGTCATTTCACTTATGTTATCTATGTCGCTTCATCAATAATTTCACGTATGACAGTCGCGCTTAAATCCAGCTTCTGGAATGGATGACTGTTAGCATAGGTACATAAATGACCACGGGGGCTCCAGATGACCCCCCCCCCCCCTCCCCTTCATAATTGTGACCACGTTAATATTTGGGAAACCGTCTCCTCATACTGGGGTCATTTTTATATCAAATTTAGGATAGTTTAATGATGAAATTATATTTAAAGGCTATAAATAAATACGTATTTCCGCGTACAAACAGTGACTGTTAAAATATTTTTTCCTTTAAATTGCCCCAATGGCTTATATCACGCTTAGTTCTCTAGCTGAAAGCGACATTATATATCAACAATTATATTGTGGCTTAGGCTACAGAACACTGGCACTTCAATTGAAATTACAATTGTGCTATACAGAAAAAAAATACCAGCGGCGTAATACGGTTCTAGCCAATGAGGGGGCACTAG
>BEXV01000006.1:390746-408067 GCA_003118195.1 Hemicentrotus pulcherrimus | reverse complement strand
GGGGGGGAGGGCAGACATTGTTGGATGAAATGTAAATTGTCAAGGTCAACGATAAAAAGAAAGAAGGGAGGCAATACTATCATCTTCTTTCGTAGCATGACTTTTCCTCTGTCTCTCTCTCTCTTCTTCTTTTCTCTTTTCCCCCCAAAGAATTTGATGGAGGATCATGCCCCCACGACCCTTACAGCTACGTCACTCAGGTTGAAACCATACGTACCCATTAACGTCTGGTTTCGTTGGTTCTGGAGGCGTATATGGCTCCAAAGAGTGCCATTAGCGGTGTTTCATAGGAGCTTTGGGTGGGGCTAGTCATAAAAAGGGTTCTGCGAGGTAGGTCATAGTCAAGATTAATCGTTTTCAATTCAGGAGGATCCTATCCAGTATTTCCATTATTCTTCAACGAGACTCACGAAGTAAAATTATAAACCTTTTAGCCTCTGCACTAGTTTCACCAGGAGGGATAAGACTTCCCTGCATGGTCACCGATAGGTGGTTACCTCATCAATTCGGCTCTCAATTAGCATAAGAAAAAGGGGACTATGGGGACCAGTAGTCACCGATTAGGTATGGTTTGTTATATAGAGGGCGCAAGTAGCTATACGTAGTGCAGCGGGCCTTTACGAGTGGTATTTTTTTTTTCTCTCTGCATCAATTTCCATCTGAGGGACGTCTTTAGGCTAATCAGTAACAAACATTTTCATGGTGAGAAGGGAGGGGTGGAATGTGATATGAGAAGACTAAAGGAGCACACACACAATGGGAGAGGGGGTGCATGGGGGGCTAAATTAATCCCCTCGCTAATGAGAAAAGGTTAGCACTGATGAAGGTGGAACTCATGGATATACTTATATTTGAAGAAAGAACAACAAAGGGTTCAGGTTCGAATATGAGACTGGACAAAAATTAATCGGATGGAAAAATGAGGAAATAATTATTTGATTGATAACCAAAGTGAAAATATATTATTAAACAAAGGTCAATAAAACAAAGTGCTGCCCGCTAACGAACAAATCTGCGCAATCGTAAATATCGCATGTTACAAGATAATGAAGCGGATCACAATCAAATGATTGGTTGAGAGCTTACACGTGACCAGGCATTTATGTTGCCTAACGCGTAATTTTACCAATGACCGGTCATTAGTAAAATCATGTTAAAAAAAAAATAAAACATCATCTAGTTCGGGAATTAGTAAAATTGCCCATATTCGGTACCTTCGAAACAGTCAAAACACCCTAGTCTATCGACTCGGGCGTGTTAGACTGTTTCAAATGGTAATTTTTACTAATGCCCTCACTGCTATGTATTATTTGTATACTATTATGTTAGTTCAACTGTGAACAGATTTTTAAAGTGTTGAAAAAGGTTCCAATATACCTTTGCTTTATCATATCACATGACCGTCCCTGTGGACATATAAGAAGGACTAAAAAAAGTTCCCTGGCGCTTTTGGTGGGGATGGGTCTTGCTTATAACTTTCATTAATCCCAACCGTTCTTTCTCTAGAACGGGACTATTTACTGACACACATACCTTTCCTTCGATCCAGAACAGCTCAATATCAGAGGGCTATATCCCCTCCACGTACGACTTCTCAAACTTATCGAGCAATCGTCATATCCATTAAGTACTTGAAATCGTCGAGAATGGTCTCATCCGGCAGACGAGCGTGCAGGCTGCGCGGGAAAAGGGTAGTGGGCAGTATACACACAAATCGTGAAGTCTTCATCGGAGCTGATGCATGATGGGAAGGCATAGGTAAGAGAGGTGTAGATATACACAATGTATGTTTATGATACACTGTCGCTCATATAGTTGGAACATTTTTTTAAACCCCAATTTATGTAAATATTTTTAAAATGATTTATTCCTAATAGATATAGATAATAGTATACATTCTCAGATTCTCAAAACATGGCAGACTCCGAATGGTTATGGGAAACCAATACCATGCCGAGATTTTTCTGATTAAATGTTGAATTACTTATCGATTTTAATTCGGTGTAAAACTTTATGAATTGATGTCTATTAAACTTGTAGATACATTTATATTTGGAGGGGGATTAATTAAACGATCTCATCTTTAAACATCATTTCCCCCTTCTATTAATAACACAGAGTAGAGAAGACAAAATATGGAAATACATGCATCATCACAACTACAAGGAGCAATACATATCATTTAGGATGGTATTAATGACATTTTATTAGGACATCAAAATTTGAAATCATTCAAACGAAAAATGGATCAAAACGTATTTTATATATCTATTTTATTTCACCGTCATTAAATTGAAACTAGGTTTTAAAATGATCTCCCCGAGGACAGAAATTTTATAAAAATGCTGTTCCTTCGGAAACTGAAATAGATTCTAAACCTGATACGCAGACTTATATGAGAATAGTATACTATTATGAAGAGGCAGGAGAGTTCGAAGAGAGAAAAGTCAACGAGAACGTGCGCTTCTCAATTAATATTTATAGTCTTCGATTTTGTAACACTTTGCACGTTCCTAATGTGACGTGCCGTGAATCCAATTGAGTTTTTCTAGACTTGTCAATCAGTTATATCTAGATCATGTCCACAAGGGAGTGATGTTATAATTCAACGAGAACACTAGATAAAAAAGGAACGAAGGTGAATGTCGAAAAGAGACAATAATAGCAGTGACTGTCGATCCAGTGTAAGAAATATTTAATAGACAAATTATATAATTCTCATTGATCGGTAAGCATATGAACATTTCCTTATTCTCTCGTATACTGAAAATCATATATTTAAAGAAAGAAAATGTAATTGTAATTTTCTTTGTAAACTCTCTCATGTGAGTGATAATCTTCGGACTAACAATTCTTTTGTGGGTAATAAAACCGAGAACAAAATTAAATGAGTTGAATTCAACAGATGTAATGAAAATAATTTTGTTTAATGGGACATAAAATGAAAGAACCAGAAGAAAGATTTTCTTTATACGAAAATAATCAGAGGCAGATGCATAATTTGGTTTCGAGTGACCGTTTCGCAAACAGTAAGGAGATGGGCCTGCCAATGTACATTCTCAAAGCTAAAGAGATGAGGCCGATAGCTTCTACAGTGAGCTCGTCTTACTCTAGTTCAGCCGCTCAAGACCCTTTTTATGGCGTCACTACGTACTTCTGAACGCAAGCTTTGACTCAGTTTGCCCAAACGTTTTGGTAAACACGACGATCAAGTTCTACCTCAGCATTCCCGGGGCTACAATCTTCCCTCTGCACTTAATCCGCAGACAAGAGTGTGGGTATATCTACTCCTTCCTCCCGCCATCCCCTCCTAATCGTATCTTATTCATGAGCTAGATACGAAGGATCGTGTGTTACATATACATGTTGGGGTTTACACTCCGAGTTGTCTAACCAGATTCAGAAATCTATATGTGGTGCTATGAAACAATTTGCAATCCGCTGGCGCCAATGCAGGGCCACTTCACGGCAGCCATCTTATAAAATGATATACCTACACTATAGAAGCGACGTGGAGCTGTGGATTGATAACCCTTGATCTATGAAATCGATGATGAAATTCAACCATCCTATTTTTTGTAATCAATGAATACCATTAATTTTTTTACTAGTATTGTCACCCGCTTAAGCTTTCTCTACACCCCACTAAAAATGGGGAGTAGGTGCCCGATGAGTTCTCCTTCAAAATCATGATCAGTATTTCATAAAATGAAATTATAACAACTATACATTTAACTACGTTAAAGTGCATTTCACTGTGCGAATAGTAGTCGAGATGAGGGAAAAGTAGCGTAAAACAGGAAACCTCGCACAATAAGTTCGGGTTTTCTATAATCAAGGTAATATACCAGTCATTTGATTTGTGATTAGATTGTAAACAATTATCATCAGCAGTACAGTCTGAGAAAAAATGTCAACACTTTCTTCGCTAGATCTCATTTTCAACGAAACCTGAAAATGAATATTCCAAATCATGCAACCACTACTATTTGAAACAGTAGTGGTTGGTGTTAAAGCGGTTTAATTCAAGTATGATATACATTTAAGTTTTATCCCTATTTTCGTTCATTCGAATTCAACTATTGGGATAAAATATTTAAATTTTTACACCGTCTGCATAAAACATGTGGCGTGATTCCTGGGTAAAATATAAGACAAGTCATTATTTAGTAAAACAAATAAATCGGACCTTGAATGTACCCCTGTGGTACTCCACACTCGGCAAGTTCGCCAGTATAAACTGATCCAACTTCACTGCTTAACATGTATTTAAAATCAGTGAGGTAGTTATACATTGCATGATAATGAAAGCAATCTGCATCTTTTCAGTGTTGTTGTGGCAGTGATTACTGTTGTTCATGTTGTTCGTTAGTAATGTTTTAAGGTTTTATTTATGTATATATATATATATACTATTCCATTCATTATCCTTTAATTCTACGATGATTGTTGAATCTGTGTAGATCGGAAATTTGTTTTTAGCAGACTATTGGTATATAGATATCAAATAAACATCCTCACGTAATTCTGAACTCTTTTCGTCCATTTTAAATGGTATGGATTTTCGTGTCATCTTCTCAGTAAATGTACTGACTCCCCCAAAAACTATAATAACGGGAAAGTTACGAACGATCATCGACCCAAGCTAATGCAACTGTAACACATCGTTTTATGTCAATTGTCAATGTAAACTAACATACGGCTCATATTCAATGGCTATCAGAAGAGCCCGCTCTCACAATTTTAAACGTCATCTAACGAGGAACAGATACTATCAAGAGTTCTGGCATTCTCACGTTTGGATATAACTCGTGAAAATACGAACCCACAACTACTTTAGTCGAACTGATTTTATCAGTGCTATCAATATGCCATCGTGTTTTTTTTTTTTTACACGATCGCGAAAACTTTCAAGGAATCAACTTACATACAATAACAACACCCCAACGTAGTATCAAGCGCTTTACAAATGTGACTATTATTATATTAATATTATTATCATTATTATTGCATTGCTTATACAAATCGTGTTCGGGTAATGTAATATGTTTAAAATCATGATCGCATGTTTCAATAGGTAGCGCAGAATTATTACCTTGAATGGTCTTAGGTTGAATATTTGGAAAGTTTTTGTGATCGTAACTGTTCTTTAGCGTTATCATGTTTATGTCAAGTGAAATTATGTTGATGCTGATGAAGGAGGGTGGATGATACTCTCCAGTTCTACATTTTTGTTAAATCAGTCTCAGCGCTTTTCATACGGTAAATTGATCATGGTATTTTTTCTTGTTTTTATTTAGCATTTATTATTTGTCATTTTGTTGGTCTTTTATTGCTCATCCATGACCCCCCACACACACATTTTTTTTTTTTTTGTTTTTTTTTTTTTTTTTTTTTTAATATATTTTTCACTCATACATACACACACATTTCATTTAGCAAATTTTGGTCTGTATCTCCCATTAATGACGCACTCGGACACACACGCACAAGCACACACATTCGCGCACCATAGCCCTCGATGTTATCGTCTTACTCCACCGCCGCAATAAAGCCACCTCTTTACGCCCCGCCCCACGCAGACGACGCCGTTCGCCCGCCTGTGAATTTGATCCCTTTGGAGAGCACTGGAGTGTCCGCGGTTCCCGCTAGGTTCCGTCGTGGAAACGACGTGCACCCGCGGCCGGCGTAGCGAGCGGGAAATCCGGTAGTACTCCACAATGCATTAAGCCCGAGAGCTCCGCCACAAGCGGCAAGTAGAAGGCCAACAAGACGAGGGAAAGCGTGAGTAAGTAGCATCATGAAGAGAGAGAGACAGAGAGAGGAGATAGTAACATCAACAACAAAAAAGGTGTTCGAAATAGCTTGCCGAAATCGACACGTAGAGGCACTAATTAAGTCTCTCCATTGAATTTGATGTCGAAAATTGGCGCGGCATCAAGTGACCATTAACTGCATTTTAGCGGCCGTTTTTTCATAAGTGCTTTTTAAATGATTACACTGCAACAATCAGGAGCCCTTTATGTAACATAATAATACAGAGAGTCTCTCGCAATATGCTCATTTGGTTGTTGGTTAATTGCATAAAGTCCATTGATTTGCGATTTCAAACTATATCATCCTAATCAATTCATTGCCTTTTTATCTATAGTAATTTCGTTTTGTCTACATATGCAATACAAAGCAATGTACACAAAAGTAAGTAAGCTTGTACATGTTAGAGTAGTCATCATAATTTGACATTGTACAAAAAACACAAAGAAGGCAGTAATATAGATATAACAACTGCTGTAAGAGGCCTGGCTGTTTTTATAGGCTCAACCAGGCGTCATTGCAGGATGCAACGTCCCCGAGAGCCACCAGCCAAGTCTCAAATATTAAAGCAGTCGATTTGTCTTTTATATACCGAATTGGCACAAAAATCTTCCAAGAATTCTTACATTATCCTTTCTTGAGTAAAGATTGGTTAAAACATCACATAAAATTTGAAACACTGTACGTTAATCTTTGTTGGAAAGAGGACTGAATGTTACAATCATGTAGGAATCACACACATATTGCAGTGTATTGTATCCGCACTTGCACATAGGAACTTTATACATGGGGATCTTATCAACAAGTATTTATGCGGCCCTTTAACCTAGTCATCCGGGCACCTTTTTTAAAAGACTAATAACCGGTAGGCGGGGCATGGCTTAATCACGACTCCAATTTCGACCAATGAGATGGCTAGATTTCTAAAGAGAGGTATATAAAATAGGACAAATACATAACGAGGCCCGTGATATTCAATATTATATTATCATTTCTATATAGAATAAGAATTTCATCGTAAGTATGAAAGTTATAATGAGCAGAGACAGGGAACAATTAGTAAAAGGAGAGACATTGACTACAGTTCAGTATTTGAAAGAAATATTGTTAGTCCTTAAAGGCAAGGTATTTACCGACATTGCTACCACTGATGTGATGCATTTTCCAATTAAAGTACAGAGAGCGATTTCCTTTTAAAGGTAATACAAAGTTTTGGTATGGGGTCATGAATTTGGTTCAAATGAACATAATGGAAGCATATGCGATCCTACAATATGTAGTGATCGCTGTCGCGGTTGAAATCGAGTATAAAGTTATGAAATTATTTATAACAAACTCTTTATGTTGTATAGCGCCCTCTCAAGGTCAAGATATCAATTAAGCTATAAAACAATGTTTCTTGACTAATTTTGACCGATATGCTATTTCCATTTGGTAGGTATATATCACAACTACATATTCTGAAATGTTCAGGGTCGCAGCTACCATTGTACGGCCGTATGCGCTATCTGAAAGTTATAAAAATTTATCGTACCGATAAATATTTATTTTCATTTTTTCTCGAAAGCAGAAGTGTTTTAGGGGCTATTTTTTGTAGTGCTTATTATACATCCACAGTGGCATCCAAATATATCAAAATTGAAAAGAATCATTATCCACTAAATTTTCAAAATTTCCCAAAACTTTACTTACCTTTAACAAGACATCCTCACGAGCGCGTCATCACTTGATGATGCATTGTGGGACATGGATGTCGACACATCGGGACATTGTGAGCACCAGATGGCAGTATAAATAAATCTGAAGAGTTAATAGAATATACACTGTCTTCAATATATTAGTTCTAGAGAACGCAGACTTCAAAGTAAAATGATGTTTCAATTTTTCAAGTCCCATGAATGAAATATATTGTAAACGTAGCATAATTCTTGTGATCCCATTAAATTTTGTCCGAGACAAATTCTCCATGCAGGTTTTTACCGGTTTGCTTCCAATACTATTCTTCGCAGTTTTCCGTTGTCTTGTTGCCTGGCATTGCTGTACAACACAGAGCACCCAAACTTCTTGCCAAGTGTGCTTTAACCACAAAAACTTACCTGTAGAATTTCATTTTCACTGGCCACTGGTGCTCTGCCTAATGTGAATACATGTCACCATTTATATGAATGAACATGGAGCAAGTTGTATATACTCGTACATAGTAGGAAAAAACCCGGCCTTTCAACCAGATCGTTGAGATATCTATGTAAGTCATGAAAGAAGAGCAATGTCCCTCCCCGTTCAAATTTTGTTCGGATAAAATGATAATGATTTTAATAATGAAGTGATAATAATTTAATAAAAATAAATGAAAAAATAAGTAAACAGATAATTATGAAAATTTAAATAAAGTAGGCCTAAATGCTGCTTTCATTGAAAAAGATATTTTTTCCAATGACTCAAAATATTCAGAAATCGAATCAAATATTTTAAGTGTTGCCTATACAGAACGAAGTCAATGTTGCTTAAATGAAAAACTAAACAATTTATTGATATAGTGATAACCTGATATAATGATCGATTTACTTTATACTGTGACTGGTGTCCTGTAATTGTAAAAGACAGTAAATCGTATTACTGAGAACCGATGATCCGTTTTCACGTAATACCGTATTATTACATGTGTCTAGAAAAGTCGAGGATCCTTGATTCATCACAAATACAAACCTTACGTTTAAAGAAATATTAACAGGAATCATATGGTTCCTGTCTAAAACGTCATATAGTTAGTGTGCAAATTCGAAATCCTGTGATCGTAATGACGATGTGGACAAAACGATCAATAGAGGGCGACATATAAACATAATTTCTATTATAGTTGAGTTTTTGACAGGGAATTTCGTTTGCATTTTCATTAAATCTAGTATTTTAAACATTGACTGTATTCAAATAAAAGAATACGATTAAACATTTACAGACTACTCAGCGTCAGAAGAGAGTGTTTGTATTTGTTTTACAGGGCTCGCTCGAATCACTTTGGTTCAACAGCAAGTGAACAGAATATTCAATCGTAAATGTATATTATTCAGCAAAATTTATTGTATTCCCCTTTTTTAAGAAAGTAAAAGAGGACACAAATCCGAACAAAACTATTTTTTTCATGGAATTCGTGGCACTTTGGGGAATAATTTACCTACTGTTATTTGCAAAAACTGAACCGCAGACAAGTAGAAATTTCTTCTTTCTTTTTTTCTTCTTCTTTGTAACCGCATCCTTGATATCAATTCAACGATAAAACACTTGTCATGAAACTTCCGGAAATGCCCTTTAAGAGCGACATTTAACAATAACTACCCACGTAAAATGCCCGGAAAAGCCCTTTCACATGATCTAATAACAGAGGTTTTTTAAAAATTATATACCGATATCAATACTTTCAAAAATGTCTAACAATTACTACCAACTTGAAGGATATAATAACAGAAGTGGTTTATCATTTAACCTTTCAGTTTTATCAAAAAATCTTAATTCTAGGTAGTGATGTAATATAAGAGATTAAAATGGAACATTTAAACCTATAATAACGATTTAAATACTTTCAAAGATGTTTAACAATAACTACCTACGTAATGGTTACAAAACAGAAGCTTTTTTTTTATCATTTACCGATATCAATACTTTCAAAAAATGTTTAACAATAACTACCTACTTAAAGTCTATAATAACGGAAGTGTGTTATCATTTACCTTTCATTTTTAGATAAAACTCTTTGATTTTAGGTAGTGATGAGAGATTCAAACGAAACCACTTTCAAAACCTTCAATACCGATATCAATACTTTCAATACTTTCAAAAACAAACTAAGGAAATAGCACTTGTATTATGCATCACCTTTAGAAACGTGCGAAGATAACAATGACATTTACGTAACCGAAGCACATTTTTTTACGGTACAGACAATACAAAAAGGGTAATAAAACTGTCCTTGAGCTGATTTATCCTCTAAGATCGTGTATTTAAAACTGCAAATAGATTTTTTTTAATTATTATTATTTTTGATTTATTTATTTACTATAGGTTGAATTGCAATCGTCAGATGATAGCTGATTATCATATTTGATCTGATTCCATCTATATTCAGTTTTTCAAATTAAAACAATTATCAGGAATATTAAAACCTTCAATTTAGTGGGTAACGCACTGGGATAAAATACATTAAACAAACCATTTTATTTTCTTGACTTGAGTTTTTGTTTTAATTTCCAACCGATTCCATCCGTAGAACTTTGGCAGGACAAATGTGTATATTGAAATTAACCAATCGTCTATTGAGAGCCAGAATGGGATTAACTCTGTGTTAGAGCAAGTGATTTAAATTAAACGCCCTTTTGGCTCCAATTTCATAGCAGAAACTTGAATGAAAACGCTTTTAGGACTTATTAGAAGTTCTAGATTATTCTGTGTTGAAAGTTCTTCGTTTGTGTGAAGGCCAAGATATTCACCGAATGAAATCGTGGGCTTTGGGGGCGGGGGGTAATGCCCGGTTGGTTGTAGTCTCATACTATTCGGAATATTCATAATAATGAGTCGTGAATTTAAGCTGCTATATAAACACCTTTTTATTGATCAGCATACTAACCAATCTTCTAGTCTTCCAAATATCCAAATTAGGAAATTATGAATTTTGGATCATGACGCTAAGAGTAAGTGATTTATTTCTTTGTCGTTTCATGGTTTTTATTCCTTTGAATAACCAATCATGATCCTGAATAAAGCAAACTCATTTCAATCATTTACCACATTGATGTAAGCAGGTGGGAATGCTGACCCCCTTTCTGAGTATTACAGCCGAGTGTCACTTAATAAGGAGCTGTGTTGTTTAATGTTATGATCGGTCGTCATGGCTAATATTATCTCGTCATTGCAGTCACACATTCATATAATACGAGACACAGGAAGAGAGTCCAAACTCCTGATATTACTTCCTTTTAGCAAAGGGACAGAAAAGTCAGAAGTTTTTCTTATGGTTTCTTTTTCTTCTTTTCTTCTTTGGTTAGGGTCTTTAACTTTAACAAATTTCAGTTATTTCTATCTGAACCAGGATACAGGGTGGGTATATATTTATGTTTTAAACCCACTACAAGGGCTTGCGCAATTTCAAGCTGACAAAAAACGTTATGGGTAAATTTTGTGAAAATTATTTTAACTTTCATTTAAGAGAATTCAAGTCGTCTACTATATTAAATCAAGTGTCAAGTTATCAAACTTTAAATTCAAACCAAAATTCTCAGAATCAACCCACATATATATATTTCTATGGAGATCCAGACAAAAAGAAATGTGAATTTGGTTTAAGACATTATTATATATTATTTGTAAATGAACGACTTTGCTTTAAATGATAAGATAAAAAGAAATAATGGAATCATTACATAACAAATACAAGACAGATAGACAAAAGAAAGGGATATAAAGAAGGGGGAGTGAAATAGAAAGAGACAGAAAGAGAGCGCGCGCGGCGAACATAAAATCCTTTTTTTGATAAAGAAAATGATTTTTTTTGTAGCAATGAATCGTGTTTCTGCACTATTGATTGAGAATACTTACAAGACAGTCTAGAGTACATGCAAGGTTTCCTTGCTCTCTTAAATCATTTTTACCAAGTGTGTGAACCGAAATTTAAAAGAATGTAGAGCTAAAACGTTGCATTTTGTTATTTAGTCTTCAGGCGAAAACGGATATTTCGAAGTCGCAGCAATCTTTCTGTACGGAACAAAAAGAGCAACAGCGCCCACACGTCATCAAAATAAAGTATTGTCAGGCGTGTATTTAGTAACCAGGAACGTAGGCGCTAATAAAATGATCAAAATAGACGGAAAACGATACTGAAGGTGATCAGTATCTGGATTGACATTGATTTCTGAATTGATCAGTTTACTTATGTATTACTTTTTTAATCTTATTTGACTGAACGTTGTATAATTTTGTTTCCATTCTTTAACCAAAGTAGCCTGTTCAGTTACAAATAAGAAAAGTAAAAAATATTCATCACACCCCAGTCTATGTACGATAGAATTTTTTTGTGTTGAAATAAACAATGCATCAATAAAGATACTGTTCTTCCAAACAGAAATAATGATTGCAGAGGTACAGGCAGGATTTTAAAATACATGTACTATTCTTTAAGAAAGCAAGAAAATCTGAAAACAGATCGGTGTGAATGAAATCGGAAAAATTATAAAGTTATGTTTTTAGTTTTTGTTGTCACCACTATACATTATGGGCGTTTATCGGTGATGACACTGTGACGTATAGTGAAGACAACTTTCCCATTTGATAATTATGATTGTAATTTGTAACTTAGATGTATATCATTACTTCATGCCATTTACTTTATGTTACATCACATGTATCGGACATGAAGAACTTCGGGTTATAGCAAGTTAATTTATTTTTTATTTTCCCCTGCATCCTGATGAACCTCTTTAAATTATTGAGCAGTATTTCTCTCTTCATTTTTATGTTTTTGACTTGGTCAAATGAATAGAAACAAAGGTAATAATACCGATACTACAACTTCTTCTGCAACTACTACTACTACTTTTACTGATAAAAATGATAATAATAATAATAGTAATAATAACAATAATAACAATAATGGTAACTATAATAATCAATATAAGAGGCTATTATTATTAATCTTATTGTTATTATCAGTATTATTTCTAAAGGTATTATTAGAATAGTAGTAGTATTATTATCCTTATTATCATCATGTAAATAATACATTTAAATGTAGGCTTATTTGAAATTACTCAGTATTTAAGGAACTGCAAGTCGGAGCTGTGTCCGATTTACCAAATTAACTCGGAAAATGTGATTTTTTTTTATATCTTTAGGAACCACAATAAAAAAAATTGTTTTGAGCATTATTATCCAATATTTGATATTTCATTAGTTAATAATCAACGTTTGGAAGATATCGAAGGATCCATGTGTTCAAGGTATACGAGTATTAATTCCTACTCCAAAAATATAAATCTTATGAATATGAAAAAACGGAAGCAAATACAAGACAGAGTAAAAGTGATGCATGTATATGTATTTGCACTCTTAGAATGCAGAACGATCGGATACGAAGGAAAACGGGGCGTAAATCTTCAGGCGGGAGGGCGTTCAAAAGAGGGAGGATTGGAATATTACGTAGATAATTAAAATGAAAGGCATCAACAAGTTGTTTTAAAAAGCCATCCGGAACTCTAGAGCCGGTGGACTAAACGTCTACTCGATTAAAAGGTTGCGGAAATAGTTGTCGATCAATAAAACAAATAATACAGTAACAAGGGTATTCCCCTGCTAGACGCCTTACAGCTTGCAAACGCTGTGCTGACGTCACGATGTAACTTTTGACCCGTGCAAGTTCGCAGAAGTTAGGCAGGATAAGGCAGCTACAAGCACTCAATACGCATTGATGTAGATACCATGCTTCGTACGTAGCGCATTGACCTAAAAAGGGACACATTGCCTCATCGTTTTGTGTCCAACCTACCATTTTCGTTTCTCGTTTGAATAGGAAGGGGTTTTTCTTACTTTTCTTCAACCGTGTTCCGAGAAAGAAAAATGTCAACGGTTAGGGCCACAGCTTATAAGTACCTGGTGTCTTTGCCAAAGCACAACATAGTGAGACGAGACACAGGACAGTTACAATTACCGCCGTTGATTTTGACTCCTGTAATTTCCAGCGTTTGTTATAAAATACCACCGTCACGGCTTGACCCTAACCCGCGTTTAAAATTAACACTGCATCTTTAGCGCTTGGTTTTAATTGTCTTCAAATCATTGTGAATATTCAACCAATCAAATCAACAATGGCCATCCTATGTCAAGGTGAGTGATCAAAATTATTACTTTTTCAATTTAAATTATATCCTGTACATGTCGGTGATGATAGATTTCTTGATCTGCTCTATCGATCCGAATGTGTATTGTTTCCTCCACCGAATTAAAGCACTGCGATTTAAGATCTGTGATTAGTAGGATTGTTGATTAATTGATACAATATATGTCAAGATTCATAAAAATAGTGACCGCGTTGCCTCTCTTTCCTCGACTCTCTCCCTCGTTTTCTCTCTCGGTTCCTTATATCTTGGCATTTGTTTCAACTGGCTTTGCATCAATTTCCATAGGCTTCCAAGGGTAGCTCTGTATCTTGGGTTTAAGTCAAGTTGAGCCTGGTTTGAATGAGTAACATCTGTTTTTTATTTAGACTCCACATCTGAGAAATATTTGCATACAACTGGCCCTTTCCCTCTCAGATGCACCCCCCCCCCCCCTCCCCCGCCTACCGATATAAATTCTTTGGATAAGACTTCGGTCTTAGACTGGTATAAGATAATCTTGTTCTTTTTCAAAAAGCCAGAATGGTTTCATTGCTCAATGAAAGGTGTCTGTGTGGTGTGCGTGCGTGTCTGTTAGAGCACTTTGCCATCACATACTTTCAATACACAAGGTATATATGTAAAACTTGTATTCCACACGATTTTCGGTTCCATTTGTCGGAAAGATGAAATTGCGTCGCTTTAACCTCTTAAATTGTGCAATTATATCCCTGAGATAATGAACAGGTGTGTGTTTGAACAAGCTCTACTCCTGTACAGTACATAGTTTGCGGATTAAATGTTTGAATTAATCATAAAGACGTTGCCATAATTTTCCTCATCCTGTCAATTCCATCTGCTATCCATGCAATTTAAAGGTCTTTAAGGTCACAGGCAGGATTAAGGAGACACCCTCCCCACCCCTTGTTCTGGTACAAAGACAGATCATAGGTGGCTCTAAGGAACTCTTCGTTTAAAAATCTATTATAACGTTCCGTCCTGGGTAAAATAAACAATACAAGTATTCGAGGCACCTGACAGCAAGAAACTTTGAAGAATCAGTTGGCTTGAGAAAGTCTGCAGGTCTGAATACAAACATGAATTATATGTTATGAATACCCCAAATAATGGAAGTTTTCTGTATAATTTAAGATTATTCTTCTTTTACACGTTTGAGCTAATGGGACTTCATGGTAAATCAATTAGAAAAAATGACTTGCAGATTGTTTCCAACCTATTGGACAAAAACTCTATTCATATATTGGTTGCTAAACATATCAGTTTCGATATAACCAATCCCGTTATGAAACATTCATGATCATTGTCTAAATATGAATCACTAAAATCAAGAAAGGAAATTTGATCCGTCAGATCGAATGATTGTTTCGATATTTCAGAATATCCCAAGATAATTGCAGTTGCTATTCTATTAATTTAAATGTACACTATTTGTACGTTAACAAACCGTCATTGCATAAAATCTAAAGGCGTTGAAATTCCACAATAAGTAGCACCACGTGTACTTTGGCGTTTCCTATGGAATTTGAACGGTTCTGTCTAGGCCACGTTTATGGGTAAGAGGGCTCCATGGTTGCGACACGTTTTCCCATATTTCACTCGTCGTCGGGAGAACTGTTTCTCGACGGGGATCTGAGATGGTAAGAGTCAGTAGGTCAAAGCACTGTTGCCCCGATAATATATACTCCTTCTCGTTTTCCGTCTGTACTCCGTAAATCATTGGTGGTATTTCTCCTTTTTCTTCTCCCAGTCTCATATTCCTGGTTTCACTAAAAATAGGAATAATTTGGCCGTCTTTAAAAGTACCTACTAGTCTACATCCCCTGCCGTGAGAGCAGTTTTGTCCGTTTCGCATTATCGGAGGGTCAGACCAAAGATATACCAGCACAGACCGTCTATCATAATACATAGGGATACCATTTGGTAGTTTTACTAAAGGGATTAATATCCCTGGGATAGTTCTTCTACGGCCTGAAAATTAACCCACAAATATTGGATCCCCATAATATTCTGTGCAATATAAGCAAATCTTGAAAGATGAGGGCAGGGCCTGATTCAAACATTTTCTATTAATTTCCCTTCAAAGATCATTTCAATGTCTTGAATGCATGATAAATCTATTATGTTTTACGAAAGAATCTCCCAAATAACTCATGCCACACAGTGTGCATTATAAAATGAACTAACTTAAAAAATACCATCGATATCCGATTAATAAAACTACTGTGGTTGTGGGAGGGGGGCAAGTGGGATATATTTTTGAAGGCCGTTTACCCTGTTCTTTCAGCATCTCTAGGGCAGGAAGCTAGAACACGAGGCCCTCCGTCTACTGATTTTAGTCATTTCCACCTTAGCTATTGCGTAAGACTGTAGAAAGCAAACTGGCTCATTTAACATGTCTAAAACCAGCAAAAGGCGATTGATAATGGGCACAGTCATGTTCATTAAAAAGAGAGAGAGTGGGGAAAAGCCTTAAGTCCTTTTTATTTATAACCAATAACCTCTGTTATGGCTCTTGTCTGATTTGGGGTTAGTGCCCCCTAAAGATGTAATTTCACGTGATATCCTCGGAGTGGGCTAAATAAATCATTTCATACCAGCTGAATGTTCCAAAGTTTTATTGTAGTTGGTTCTTTCCTGTGGATGGTTTTTTAATGTTTTATTGACTCCCTAATCTTCACAGTTCAGAGGGTCCCAAAGATCCAGGATTTTAGAGATGGATAGGGTTGAGGGTTGACGCACATTTTTGAATTACATTTATAAGAATTAAATTGTCTTAGTGAGAATTTCTCAGAATTCGCGCGTTATTTGCAATCACCAAATTGGAAATTCAGGCGAATTGTATATGAATCAGGAAGAAACTACCTTTATAAATTATCGTAAATGATTCGTTTGTTTCGCATTGAAGAACAAACTTTCTTATTCAATTCTTGTGAACCCAGACGTATGTGTCCACAAAAGAGTTATTTATTTTTCTCCTATAACTGATAAAGTAAAACAATATTTTGAAAAACAACATATTGCAGCATTCAAATAGAAGAAGTTGTATTTTCCACTATTTGCGTGATTCTAAGAAGCTGTGCTCTTAAAAAGAATAAAGCAAACAACAAAAACAAAATAATTTCCAAACGGCGGGGATTTTTCGGAAGGTAATCTGTTCCCGGTAATTTACGGGTGTCCCTGATCTAATAAAAGCAATGGCTTTCCGACGACTACCGCGTATTTAGAGCGTGGATATTTCAACTATAAGTCAGTTCGTGTTTTACATCCACATCGTTTGCGCCTACTCTATATTCTTTTGGGGATTTAATTAAACTGTCATGGCACTTAATTCTACTTTTTCGAATCGCTCTTCCCTTGTAGTCCTTCGACAGTTTGTCGTAGTAGCTGTCTACTGCTTTGTCGCATCACTGGCTAACCCCATAACGATGCCTCCGACCACGGCTATACCCACGATGGCTGCGACGACACAGGTTGCCTACGACTCCTACTTATTAATCGTTCAGGAGGTGGAGATGTTTCAGGGACAGTTTACTCCAATGCTGAACTCATTTGTAAGTACTACAAATGCACTTTTTTTTTTGTATTTTTTTGTTGCTATTTTGTATTTTGTATATATATATATATATATAT